>CAVNYN010205246.1:0-23276 GCA_963692815.1 Nyctanthes arbor-tristis | reverse complement strand
GTATATTTTTCTTGTTGTACTTGGGAGATGAGTTTTGGCGAGTGAAAATTCTGTATGGTTGTAGCGACTTTAATCATATAGTGGAAAGCTTTGACAGTCCGTTAAATTCGTCTTCGTCTTTTATTTTTCTTATCTCAATTAAATTCCTTGAACAACGGTCCTGCGGGCGTAATCGGGGAATCTACATTAATTCCCAACAGTGTGCATGTGGCATGCCTCAATGCACGCCAAATGACCTATATGGCGCTATAACGTACCCGATGTATGACGTCAGAATGGAACTCACACAAACAGATCAATCTCTAAAAAATAATCAAATTACATCACTATTAAGCTTATACTTTATTACAACGTCTATTACAAATAATAATTGGTGTTTCCTTCCGCCCCGTGATTTTTTCATGCACTTCCTGGCTTAGACCCTCTAGAGTTCCTTTCAATGGCTGTTTTCCTCTTAAAGGTCATTTTCTTCATTGCCAGCACGCTATCGAATTTGATATCACGCTTGATTTTCACTACTACGGCTCACATTCTCGTGCAGTTGATCCAAGCATTCAAAGTTTCTGGAGAATCCACCCAAAACACGCTAGAACAAGTTAGAAATGCAATTCAAAGTTGTCTCGAATATCTCATGGGTTTTATAATAGATATAATCACTAGCATCATTTCTACGATCTTTGATCTTCTCAAAGAAGGCGTCTTAAGTTCTTCGGTTGCGACTGTCTCAGCAGTTGCGGGATTGATGGAAAAAACCAAGACTTCTCTTGATGGGTTGTTGAAAGATTTGCCTGAGATATTGGATGCTTTCGCAGAGATGATTAGCACCGTTGTGACAGATTTATTTAACAACTGTAAGGATGCCATAGGTTATGTGACTGAAAATATATTTTGAGCCATTTTGGCTCATTATTTTTGTACGTTTTGGTGTAAACGTTGTACGTGTTACACATCTTTATAGATTAGGGGAAAAAATTCCAAACATAGGTAGTCCTAACTCTAACCAATAAAAAACCCACACATGTATTTAATTGTTTCAATTTAACAATAAATTAGATTTCATGAATCTATATGTCAGTTCTTGATTTTACCATTCTACTTTTGTTCGTAGATTAGATTAGATAAGATAGGTAGAAAATATATTGGTTACTGTATTGTATGTTTTTAATGCATATATGTATGGGAGATATATTGTATAAGTTATGCTATATGAGTGATGAATAGTTCTTATGGATTTTTTTTTTCTTTTCATTTCTTTTTTCCCCCTTTTTTTTGCAATCAATTAGTTATGGATTTGTTTTCAGTCACGTTCTAATGGAAATTTATCATAGTAGTTGTTTAATCTATCTATATATGTCTATATAGTACATCGACAGAGATACATCAATAGACATGAATTATCATGCCATGGATTTATAATTTTTCTGACAAGGGCTATAATAGTGAAAAAAGTTAGTTGGTCTTTTTTTTTTTTTCCAAAAAATTTCTAGCTTAAAATTAAATTGGGGATCCATGCAGCCCCCTATTGGATATGTCCTTGCATAATATGATCCAATAATTATGTTATTCTTCAAACTTATCGGTTGATGTTAAACAAACAATGGTTGCTATTTCTAAATTTTACATTAGAAGTGTTAATAGTAGTTATAGCTTTGACTTGCATATCAGGCAGTTTTAAAAGATATAAGTGTCACGAAAGACGGACATATGATAAATAAAACAAAAAAGACGAGAAATAAAGCATACAAAGCAAATTAAGAGTGCTTGTGGGAGAGAGCTCTTACACAAAGTTCTAAGAATAATAATAGATTAATGGGAGAATATCTATTGTGAGATATTCGCTACAAGATGGCGTGGTCTGCAATGAATATCATTAAAGAGAGACGTAAGAGTCGAAATGTTGTACGTAGTTGGAACACTAATGTCTTGGACAATGTCTAGGTTTAGAAAGTGTTAAGAATATTAAGAGAAAATATAGAAACTAGAGAAAGAAAAAGTTAAAAAAGAAGAGAGAGAAAATTGAAATGTGTATATTTTATTTGTCTATATCTCTTATCTACGTTACTCTAAGACTACACAATATAAAGAGGCATTTGCTACTTATCATACATTGGTCACATTTCGTTTCATCACATATATATATATTGCATGTTAGTTACCATGTCTAAATGCGAGATGAAAATTGAAAATTCTATCTGAAAAATACTTTTTACAAAATGTTTTTAAAAATAAGTGATTTGACTATATTACTCCCTTTTCCCAAAGCCGTCCAATGATGTTAAATCTAATCACCATATTTTTTTGAGAGAAGGCGATCTAATAAACTTTAGGAAAGAATTGAATCTTCACCAATTTACTAATCAATTCAGTAGTGAACTATCCACTAATAGATTGAAAGATGTCTTGACGTGGTTTTCACATTTATTGGGGTAGAGACCCGCGAAATTTTAATGAAGTTTCCTTTAGAAAACATAAATAATAAATTAATAATGCACTTTCAAGAGATTTGTGGTCATCTCGACGAATCCAATTTCGCCTTTGCCGGGACCATCATCCTTATCCCATTGAAAATTCCACGTCAAAATCAACGGCCGCCGGATTCCCATTTGTATTGCCCTCAATTCTCGTGTTCATTACAAGGTCACCCCTTAATTGAGAAAAAGTTATGTACGGGATATATATCTTACATTGTACATCTAATCAATAATATATATAAATCTCACCACATAAAAAATACAATGCAAAATGTACATTCAGACGTTGCTCTTCCGATCTAATTTTTTCTCACCCAACATAGAAAGATGCAAATGTACATTCTAGATGTTACATCTTACGTAACGAAATATATGTGTATTATTAGTAAGATATACTTTTAAGGGATAAATCCCACATAAAATAAATATAAAAATCTAAACAAATATATAAACGCGTGGGCTACTCCTCTTAACAAGTTGATCTTTTAAGATCGAACCCCAAGTCTTAATATGACATCAGAGCCCGTCAAGCTCAAACGAGTAATTCGATCCGATTAAGATTCAAATGAGCACAAGGATTTCAAGATTGGTCTGCTCCAACGAACCACCATCTTGCGGGGCATGTTAAGGGATAAATCCCACATTGAATAAATATAAAAATATAAACCAATATATAAGCGCTTATACTACTCATCTTAACAGGTTAACCTTTTAAGATGGAACCCCAAGTCTTAATATATACTACGTAAGATATATATTTATTGTACCTAAATTTTACTCCAATCAACTGCACTTCCGCCAAATTTCCTCAAATTCGTAGACTTTTCCAATTTGGAACGCTGTACCGCTATTTATTCCGGGCTGCTTCATAATCTTGATCCGCAAAGAATCAGGTGTGTTAATTGAGCGAGAAATTTGTGTTTTATGACGTGGAGTGGAGAGCCGTAGGATCGAGAAATGGTGAAAGCCGGGTTGTATAGGCGTGTTCTTCCTTCTCCTCCTGCTATCGATTTGGCTTCTTCAGAAGGCAAGGTATGTACGCAGGTTATGAACATAAAATTCATGCTCCTTGGGTTCACATGGTTTCTGCTACTACTTTTTTAAGTTAAAAGCTAACTTAGCTTGTTTGATTCTCATTATCAATTTTATTTATAATTTCACCTACTACTGATTTAACAACTGTTCATCTATAATTACAAATTTCAAACTTCTATTAAATCTACACAACTTATTTCACCTCATTATAATTTCTCATTATAAATCAATCTCAATAATGAGAATCAAACAATCACTTAACTCTGAATTTCAACGACTACATCTAATGTGGAAGTGGAAACTTAGGTTGCATTCTTTATTGTCTTCATTTTTTTAATTTATTTATTTGATAAGAACTTATAGCTGCGCTTGAATTTTCCTCTCTACTCGTGCATAGTAGCGGATCCAAGAATTTAAGTCACAGGGCTGTAAATTAAAAAAGTTAATACAATAAATTCATATAAAGCAAAAGTTTTTTTTAATTAAATACTTTTTCCCCTAAGGCAAAATAATGCAAAGCAACACATATACCCAAATAGCCACAAGATAACCAAGATTCAAATAAATTACCGACAAGCCTTGAAAAAAATTCAATAATTTACCAACAATGTAACAAATATTAACGGCTAATTGGCGCTATCTAACCCTAACATTTCACATTGTTGTGCAATCTAACCCCAAGCTTTGAAATTTGGCAATTCCAACCTCAAATCTCACCTTTTTTGCACAATCTAACTTTTTTAACTTAAATAGACTATAATACCCTTGAATTTTAATTGAACTAAAAATTTATAAATAAGAAATAGATAAAAAATTTAAAAATAAAATATTTTGGTCCACCTTTTAAAAAAATTTATAAATAAGAAATAGATAAAAATATTTTTAAAATTTTATCCTGCAACGCTCGATCGACAAATCAATTCGGTCCACCTTTTACTGTTTTAGGTGGATTATAAAGCGCATCAATCCAACGCACTATCGTCCCGAAATTCTCATTATTATTTTTTAAATATAGCCAAGTTATTTTTTTTAATTTTTTCCTATTTCTTATTTATCGATTTTTATTTCAATTAAAATTTAATGGTATTATAGTCTTTTTAAGTTAAAAAGGCTAGACTACGCTAAAAAAAGTGGAATTTGAGGTTATAATTGCCAAACTTCAAAAGTTGAGGTTAGATCGCACAATAATATGAAACGTTGGGGTTAGATATTGCCAATTAACCTTAACTAGTGAGTTAACGGTACTAACTTTACTTTTTGTAATGAGGGAATCACATTGTACATCATATTTTAAACACTTTGCCAAAGCCTAAAATACAAAAAAAAAAAAATAAACAAAAAAAAGTAAAAATAACTAAATGACAATTCAAAATCTTGTACATAAGAGAACAATTAAAAATTATAATCCTAATTCTCATATTCCGCACTAACTAACGAGAAAAGAATCCATACAAAGGGCCAAAAAGTAAATATTTACTATACAATCTAACTAATCAAGTATCAATTATCAATTATGTGACCCTTTTAACAACCTTAAATCAGTAAATCGGTGAATGTAAAGTATCCATCAATTTATCTTCATACTTAAATAATAAAAATAAAAAATCTATACATTAAAAATAGTTCAAATTAGTTTAACTTTCAAATTATAGTCCCTATTAGAAATTTTGTAATCAGAATTTAATTGTATTAACTATTAATTCAAATAAATAATCACAACCAAATTATTTTTATCTATAAACAAAGGAGGAAAAGGACCGAACTCATCTTACCGTCCAAATATAAATTGTAGCAAAAATAGGGTATAAATTGTAGCAACATTAGGGTTCAAAGACAACGCTCGATCGAAATTCTTCTTACAATAAACGTAGAATAATACAATATATACTTTAAGAGAAATTGAGGGTCGAAATTTGGGGCAAAAGGTGTGATTCAATAATCAATTCAATTGCCACTTCGCCAAAACCAGAAAGCAAAGCAGGAACGGGACGCTGGAAGCGTGACCGTTATGCAATATGGACTTAAAATGATTTATGATCAGATATATTCCGTTGGGCTGGACTATGATTTACGAATTGCAAATTGCATTTTCCTTGGGCTGGGTTTCATTAGATGGCCTGCGAGAAAATTGCACTGCCTGCAGTATATAATTTAAAAAAAAAAAAAAGGACCTCATAGAAACTGGGCCAGGAATGACACGGGCTCCAGCCCAGCCCCCTTTATATTCTCCTCTGGTCGTGCGAATGGGTTGGAAAATATTTGTGGCCAAAGCACTGGAAAAAGCGTTGATTTTGACTCGGTTGATTGCTCACCATATCTAGATATACTCATGTAATTTTTCTTCCCTGTGCGGGCTCTTATGTTGCTAATTTGGATTGCCTCCTATTTGCCTCCTTGCCATTTAAGGGTCAATGCCCCAGGTGGTAGATTTATCTTCGTTGCGAGAAAGGAATGCGGACTAAACAATTTGAAATTAAGGTGGAATTCAGGGCCGCCTAAAAGTTTAAAATTTTTGGAGATTGTAGAAATTAGAAACATTAAAACTCAAATAGACCGAAGTACATAGCCTGCATGATAGATGTAAAGAAATGTTACCGCCATCAATAGATGATATCAGAGTCTTGCTAATTAGAAGCAATTCTGCAGCCTTGCAACTTAAAGTCTTAAACAGATGAGGATCTGAGAATTGATATTCCTCAGCTCTAGTAAGTAAAAGCATATGAGTCATGTGTTGGTCTAAATGGGGTGCGGCTTTGAAAGTTCTGTTCGATTTGGGTAAATTGGTTTGAAAATGCTTCGATTAGATGGACCAAGTACTATATCAACATATCCTAGTTCAGAAATTTTATACATACAATTATGCGTAGAAATTTTTGCCTAGTTTACAACTATCGTCTCTTTTATTAGTGACTTATATGCAGATAGTATAACCATTTATATCCCATCAACTATCTGTCTATTTTTCATTACTTAGTTAATTAGCTCTTTTATTGTATTCCACTGCAGAAACTATTCACAGAGGCCATGCACAACGGAACTATGGAAGTTTTTTTCAAGTTGATGTCTTATTTTCAGACACAATCTGAACCTGCATACTGTGGTTTGGCTAGCCTGTCTATGGTCTTGAATGCCCTTGCTATTGATCCAGGTCGAAAATGGAAAGGTAACTTACATTATTGAATGCTGCAGTGAGGCATGTATTATGTTGTGCCTATTAGTGACTCAATTTTCTTCTTATTTTAATTTTATTTATTTTTGTGTGCGCGCTGAAAGTGCCCTGCTATACCAGTTCTTAAAGAATTTTTTTGGTTATCACTGACCATAAGGAAGCTCTCTCCCCTAATAACAGAAAAAGGCTAACTGTTTGTCTGTCCTTTCTGCCCCACTCCGTCTTCCTCCTCCCTTCCTCTAATCCAAAATTCTGTGTGTGAATTCAATTCTTCCACCTCCAATTTCATCTTACGGCCGGATTCCAGTGTGAGAAAGCAATATGCTAGTTTATCAAAGTGACGCCCTTAAAATGGCTCAAATCTACTGTCCCTGTTCATAAATGGTCTCTAGTTCATTAATTTGGGGATATCGCATAAAAATTCATCTTTCGGAGTTTTTCAGGAGTGGTGCGAATGAGGCGATGGCAAGCTAGTGACATTCTAATTTACAAACTAAAAAGCTTGTTAGGGTGGGACTTACATATTAGGGTTTCTATACCACAGATAAAATCATAAAATAAGCACAATGATATAGAGTCTGTCCGTTTCTAGTTTGTTGATTGTTTAGACATCTTTTTATGTTTTTTTTTTAAACAAATCAAATAGTTTTGAAGACTATTCTTGTTGGTGACAATCCTCATTGGATATTTAAGTTTGTTAGATGTGTCTCTTACTAATACAATGTCACCAAAGTTCAAGTTTTATTTAGTATGATCAAAATAAAATTGTTTATTCACCTATATCTTAAGTTATCACATGCCTTTTTTAAGTAGAAGAATGCACGTAAAACTTTTTAGGTCCCGATTGAAATGTTGGTACCACTTACCAGAAGAAAGGAGCTGTCAGATGATTAGTTAAGCAGGAAAGATGAGAGAGAGTACAAGTTACATGATTGTAGTATGTTGAAGGCAGAAATATGCATTTTTTTCTCTTTACCTGTTAAGGATTAAGTGCCCTAAGTTGACAATTTCTTTCACATAAATTTATGTGTCATGCGCATCACAGAGGTGGGTGGAGAATTGAAGCCTTGAAATTTCTATATTTTCTATTTTCTTTTAAGAACATCTTTCTTTGATTTAAAATTCTCTCTCACTAAATTTTGAGTCTTCAGCTTTTCAAAGTCCATTTTAGATATGTATGGAGTTATCACCAACTTCCATATTTTGTATAATAAAGGAAAATAAATAAGTAGAACTCCAGTGAAGGCCAAAATGAGGCCATAATATATAGAACATCATTTGATCAATTTTTATCTTTTTAGTCTTCTCAAAGGTGTTATGGACGTTATTTTAAGCTTTTTCAAATGTCAATGACAAATACATATTATCATACTTTAGCTGAATTAATGTTAAGTTTTATTGTAAGTTTTTTGTTATTGAGATGCATAGACGACAAATGTTATAATACCTGGACTGTAATTAAATTATTCATTTTTCAATAGACGTTAGTATGTATATATCTAAGCTCTAACTAAGAAGTAAACTCCTTCATGCGTGTATCTACCAAGTACAAATATGTCCATTCATCTTCCTCAATAATACATGCATGTGGTGGGTACGTAACCTATTTATTGAAGTACTCAAATACACGAGTCCGTAATTAAGTTTTATTTATTTATGAGATAAATATTTAATGTTTCAATGGGAACTCATTAAAGTGCATGTATTTTGCCTTTGTTTAATTAATGTATGATATAATTGAAATAATTCTAAAATACCAAGGACATCAAAACAAAATTCTCATATCATGTCATACTTTTTATATTATAATAGGTAGATTAAAGATTATAGATATAGATATATGTTTTAGTCATGAGCTTATAGAAGTGCAATTCAGGGCCTTGGAGGTGGTTTGATGAATCTATGCTGGACTACTGTGAGCCTTTAGAAAAAGTGAGAGACAAAGGCATCTCATTTGGCAAGGTGGTGTGTTTGGCTCATTGTGCGGGAGCCAATGTTGAAGCTTTTCGTGCAAATCAGAGCAGTGTTTATGAATTTCGCAACTATGTCATCTCGTGTTCGACTTCAGATGATTGTTATGTGATCACATCATATCACAGAGGAACTTTTAATCAGGTTAAATCGTAACTCTCTGTCCACTCATTTTAATATATTTTTGGTTTCACATGACCATTCTGCTTCTCTAAATCTTGCAAATGCAGTATTTATATCTGCACCTTGATCGGTTGAACCATCTATTTGTTGTTTTACGAGCTACTTGGGTTTCAATCTTCCTTATTATTGGCAGCTTCTATGTTATTGTTGTGCTAATTCTAGTCAAATGTTCTCCATCGACTTCAGTAATGATGCTTCTGACCTTTTTTTCGAAGAGGAAAAATGAATTAAGGGAAAAATGAAATAAGGGAAAAATGAGATGAGATCTCTTTGGCAGCGATGGCACATATTTTTTCTATGCAAAAATATTTCTAGGTTCTATGTTGTGGCTTATGGCTACTCAATCACTAAGTGGTCTTAGTTAACTAAGAAACAGTGATGCTTTGCCATGGCAGTTTGTGCTGTGATCATTTGTGTTGGCAGTAACATTTTGGATATCCCCATTTTTACTAGTTAACCTAAGCTGTTATGGCATTTTATTTTACGTCTTAATTTTTTCGTCAATTAAGACTCGTTATTACTGTTAACATTTTCCTTGGGTTCTGGGTCATACATAAAGTATTTTATTATTTTATTGCCTTTGGCTTTGATTTTGATTTCTGTTTCATATTTCCAGGATACTGGTTAGATATTTACATAAAACATTGTTTCTGTAGTTTGCCTTTTGAGTTTCTTTGCCGTTAATAGTTCTTGAATAGGGTTTGGATCTGATGACTTAAACTAGAGTTCCGTGTCTTCTTCTTTGTTTCACAACTTAGAAGGTCTGAAGGTGTATGATCTTCAACTTGTGAGAAGCATTTTTCTTTTTCTTTTTTTTTTTTTTTTTTTTTTGGGTGGGGGGTTTGGTTGGGTGGAGCAGGAGAATGTGTAATTAAAAAGTAATATAGAAAAAAGTGAAAATGATTTTTCTAAAAAATGTGTGGCTGAGAATGGAAGGTGGAAAAAATAGATTCTCCACAAATCAATTCCCTACAAGGCCTTAATTACATATTTAAATCTTCAAGTAGACCTGCTGTGCTTTCTCACGGGGCTAGATGATGCTAATTGCATCTCATTCTCCTTGGTGCCATTCGGTAATTCAGATGTGACATTTTGTTTTTCTCTGTCTTTCTTTTCACTTATCTCTGGAAGGTAGCAATAGCTGTCATGTGTATTGAAGTATTCAGTTGATTATGCGTTAGTTAATTTTAAGTTAGGTAGCTTTTATGGTTCTTATTGTTCAGCCTCATGTGATAATAAACTGAAAATATTTGTGAAATTTACTGTAGACTGGCACAGGTCATTTTTCACCCATTGGTGGATATCACGCTGGGAAGGATATGGTGCTTATTCTTGATGTTGCAAGGTTTAAATATCCTCCTCACTGGGTTCCCCTAACTCTTCTCTGGAAAGCAATGGATACCGTTGATGAAGCAACAGGACTACACAGAGGGTATGTATTTATAAGTACCGTCTTTCTTAGACGTTAAAATGTCTGTCTTTGTAGAAAGGCATTTGTTAATAAGAAAGAGACGTTATAATGTATGTCCTTGTAGAAAGGTTTCTCTTGATAACTGGCACTTGCTGTTATCTATTTAGTGATTCAAAGCAATAATAACTAATGGACAATAGAGATACGAGATGCCGAAACAGATAGCTGAATCATACCAAACCATTCATATTTTAGGAGTAATCTTATGATAGAGGAACTTTTTTGACTACTGAAAATGCCATCCTATTCATTCGTGTATCTATCACCTCCCGGAAATTTACTCGCTCTAACTTTGATAGAGCAAAAACCCACATAAAAGACAACAAGAACAGAAAGATGCTACCACCACCACCAATGAAATACTAATATTTCAGAAAAACAATGAGGGAAGTTTTCAAGTCTCTCGTCACCGGTTGGTTGCTACTGTAAGTTGCATCTCTATATAGGAGGGTTATCACATTTTAGTTGTTGGAATAAATGGCTTGGGCAGAGCTTTTCACTTTTCTCTTCTCTAATCTCTTAAGCTTCTTGTTTCAATTTTTAAAGTTTTTCTGGATTTACAGGATCTCAAAAAGTCAAGAATTTTAAAACTATGTGTAATGGAAAATTGAGCTTAGGCAGCTAAGGCTAGTTAGGGATAATTAGAAGCGGCAAAGGGAAGAAGATCCCATACCACCTCGAAGCTTGTTCTCTGAGATCTGCATCATTTTGAGTCATTAGGGAAGCTGAAAAAGCTCAAAGTTAGAAGTATAAGCTTTGGGCCAGTAGGGGATGCCTTTTGAGGAGTTCCTCAACACACAAGGCTGGGGTCCTATTGCGAACACCTTTTGTAGGACACATGCTTGGCTGCTCCATGCATTTTACATTGTTTACACTCTCTGATAATTAAATAGGTTCTGATTTAAGTTGTTTAAGACAATAGTCATTATTGAACTAAGTTGCAATTTCATCTTCCTGTCATGCCTATTGGTGAATTAGATATTGGTGTTACTTACAAGATTTGCATTTACCTTCCTTTATTATGGCGTTGTTCCATCACGTTATTCATTTTTGCTGTATGTTTGGATTTTGACGTCATCATTCTTATGATTTTATCTAAGTGAACAGTTTACCTATGTATCTCTGTGTGTGTGTGTGTGTGTGTGTCTTTTTTATTAAACATTTACTTTTGATTATTTTCAGGTTCATGCTTGTTTCTAGGCGTCAGACAGCACCATCGTTGCTCTACACACTGGTAAGATCTTATTAAGTGGTATTACATTACTAAACTTTTTAACAACTTGCACGTAGTTTTGTAGATATTTTGCAGAGAATATATATTACCGAAGAAAGGATTTTCTTTCTTCTTTTAACTTTTTATTCTTCTTTCTAGTAAGTCCTTGATTGTATGTCTTCCCTTTTTCCCTTTTTTTATTTTTTTTTGAACTACAAAGCACACAAACCAACATGGGAACAAACGTAATGCTGAATGGAAAATACACATTGAATGTTTTGGAAAGTAGGTTACATCACATGGAAGATATGTGTTTATTATTTGGGGTTTGTTCTAACTGATGAAATTAACTTAAGCTGAATGAGTTAAAAAAACAAACGAAACTTCTAATCTACTTGTGTGTGCCTAGATGATACATTACATCCGCATGCCCTTGAAAGCTTCTTAGTTCATGGTATGACACTTTTGGCAGAGCTGCAAACACGAGAGTTGGGTTAGTACTGCTAAGTACTTGATGGATGATGTTCCACTGCTGTTGGGTTTAGATGATGTGAAGGACGTAAAACATGTCATCTCAACTGTTTTCACATCTCTCCCATCAGATTCTGCAGAGTTGATTAAGCGGGTGGCAGAGGTTCACAGACAAGAGGAAGGTGGTGAAGGTGTAAACAAGGAAATAGAGAAAAGTATAATGTGGCTTCGGGTCAGCATTTTATATCCCTATATTCATCATTTTTATCCATGTAAAAGAGGCAGGATTTTAGAAGTTCTCGCCCGATTTCAATATGGCTGTTAAATTTTTCAGGAACAGGTGTTGAGACAAGTATCTAGAAACTATCCTTTACAAGCACGTAACAGATGTTTTATCTTCAGAAAAATCTTCCTGCCAAATCAAACAAACTATGGATCTCCAAGATAGTTATAGTTTACCTAACATTGCTGCAAGTGCGTGCTGTCAAGGGGCTGGGTTTTTAACTTGGAAATCAAGATTGACGGAAAGGTTTTGCTGCCGGGAGACAGGTGTGAGGTGCTACATGGCTAATGGGGACAAGCCTGTTACAGTCGTGTCTGGAACTGTGGTCAATGGAAATGGGCAGCAAGGAGTTGATATGCTTGAACCTTTGTCTCCAAAACAACCTAAAAGCTGCAGTCCTGGCTCCTGTGGTTCCCTCGCAATGCCTTCTGTAAGCAAGGACTTTTTGACAGCACTTTTACTGGCATTGCCACCACATACATGGATGGGTATCAAAGATTACGAGGTTTTGCAAGATATGAATAGCTTAGTTTCAACTGAGAGGCTTCCTTCTTTACTTCAGGAAGAGGTACAAATAATGCCGTTACATTCTCTCAAATGAACTACTGTCCTCAATTTTTATAACCTTTCGTAGTTTCAGATTGATGGTTTTGGTTTTTTTTGTTAGAGAAAAACTCGAAGTGCTAATTTTGTTGTTCAACTCATTCCTTGATCCCTTCATCTTCATTAAAATTGGGGTGGATTAGGTAAATCATCCTCCACCTTCATTCTTCATAAAGTAAACAAGATTTCTAAGATGGATTATACCGTGTACCAACTTGATACAGATTCACTGGGATATCTAGATCCTTAGCAACTGCAATGACCATTTTTTTATTTTGGTTTACTTCTCTCTTTTCTTCATTACTTTCCGAAGATCACGTTTCCTCCATGAATGTGACCTCTTCCGGTCAACATAAAACATAACTCAAATACTTAAGTCATCATTTGCATAATTTATCCTCAATCAGATTCACATCTACTTGGTAAGAACATCTACAATTTTCCTATCTTATCCATTTCAGTACATTCTTTCAACCATCTTAAGACACTCATCTTCTGCCACCTTCATTTTAGGGCATCTTGATTTCGAACAACTTAGGACCACAAAGCATGACCAGTATAATTCTAGTACTTGCTTTTTGACCTTAGTGGAATCCTCTTATTGCATAGAATTTCATTAACACTTTTCCGTTTCATTTAAACAGGTCTTATCCTCTGCATTATTCCCATTTGATTTGGCTGTCTTTTTAATATTCTAGCCTAAATAACTGAAATTATTCTTCTTCCCCATTTTTTTCAGCAATGTGGTTTATCTTTACCTTTACACTGCAAAGCATGCGTTTCAAGTGAATATATTGTTTGCGATTTCCAACTTCTTTCATGTTTATTCATTCAAAGGCTTTGTTATAAAGTTAAGCCATCACATCTCATAATAATTGCAGAAATGGTGGAACTCTTATTAGGTCATTGAGTTACATGAACTGCTTGATGAGTTCTGTATCTCCCATCTTTTGTATTTTTCAGCTCTAGTTCTAGGTTCACCTTTGAGTTTCACGTCACCATGTCTCATCATTAGGTTTTTCTTTACAAATAATTTTCATTTTTCTCATTGATATTTCAGGTTCTGAACTTGCGCAGTCAGCTACGTATTCTTAAGAGATGCAATGATAACAAGGTAGAAGAAGATCTGGGCGCAGACCCAGTTTAAATATAGAAATGAAAAGCTTTATACTACAAGTACAGAAAAGTACTTATAGCACTAACATTTTCAGAAAATCACTATAGAAAAATTGTTTTCGCCTTTTATAGGCTTGAGACACCTATAATATGCAACCCAGAGTGTGAATTCTATTAAGAACAAAGTAACAGTTATCCGGAGATTCAAATCCTGTTTGAATCAATATTTTCTGTGAAAGAGGTACGAGTCGAGCCTTCTGTCAGACCCATATGGAATTGAATTTATGATGCATTTATCAGAATTGTATTTTATGTTATATATATATGTATGTAATTCCAAAAGACAATTATATTTGTCTTTGCTAATGACATTTCCTATACTGTGATGAAGAACAAGTCATTCTTTTATTGACTTCCCCCTCCCTGTTGAGATAGTAGCTCATGAGTTGCTCATTGAATCTTCACTTCTATGGATAGTGTGTATGTGTCTTTGTTTTATACATTTTTCTTGGGCTCTTGTTTTCTAGGAAGGATTGGATAGCATTTTCACAGTATTGAGTTAAAGTTTTCTGCTTGATGCTGGTCAATAATGTCTAATACCGTGCACCAAAAACAGACTCAAATGTTTATACGGAGAACTTTTGGATTGGACATCTCTCTATCTCTATATAACTAACTATATTAAGGAGAGTTATTCAGGTACTTTGTGTACACAATACACACTAGTACAAAAACCATGTATAGAAGAATACTTTATATAACCATGGGCTCAGCCTCCTTAGGAGCCGTTTTCTATGTTATATAACCATGATATATGTAAGAAACCTTCGAAAAAACAAATTGCTTAAAAGAGCGGAAAGAAAAGAATGAAGTTTGCTTACGTTCATCTTGGAGAATATATTGCCGTAAAATTTGGCATCTTTCTTATTGTACTTCTTGATCTTCTCCTCAAGAGCTTTATACTCCAGATTCACATCTCTGTTTCTAAAAGGATAATAAAATGGCCATTATAGCCTAAAATACAAATAAAAGGAACTCTACCAAAATTTTCAGGTGGGATAGAATCCTTAACATTACCTGTTATTGGGGTCAAATTCCAAAGCTTTCTTAATATCCAATTCAGTAAGATCCAGATCAGCCATGTTCATGTATTCTGTACATTGCCTTTACATTTGTACTCTCAAGTTCTAACACCTTCACGTACACAAGATCTCCATTAACTTAACTAATCCAATCCAGTCATGGGAACAAGTAAAAGGAAATGATTGGTGGAGAGCTAGGAAAACCTTAGTACGCAGCTTCTCTGCTTGCTTGTAATCTTTCAGTTTCAATTTGCAAGCAGCATTGTTCAGATTGCAAGTGACCCTCAGTGCTTAGGACTGTTTCTTTTCCTCCTCACTAAATGAAGTGTCATAGTCGATATGCTTGACAGCCTATATTAGGAAAAATTGGCATCAAGCTTAATTGAGGTACACTATGATGTACAGAAACCTATTTCTTAATGTTGTTCGTTTCCTCCTTTACCTTTTCGTATCTCTTTGATGCATTTTCATATTTGCCAGCCTTGAACAATGTATTACCTTCCTCTTTTTTCTTGCCAGCAGTCACAAATCTTTTCTGTGAGTGTTCATATCCCACGATTCTCTCTCCTGGACAGGCCAAAGTAGATAACGTAATATGATCTTAAAGATAGGGAATCAGGTGTTGCAGTTCAACACAAGCTACTGACCTTTACAAATGAGACAAGCTCAACATCATAATACAGAGTTGAATTTGCTGGGACTACAGCCAACTCTTGTCTTGAATCAGAGGAACCAAATGTGTACTCTGGTGCAGTTATCAACAATGCCACCTCTCCTTTTTTCTTTGTCAGCACAGCCCTATCCAGCCCCTCCACAACTTGCTCTGTATAAATAGACAGTAAAGTTTACAAGAAGGAATACAATATCCACATAAAGGAAGGCAAAATCTGATACCCAGGTACCTTCATGAGTTGTAAACTCAAAAAGATCTTCATTATCTCCATGACCTTTATTAGTACCATCCTGAAGCTTCCTGATCAACCTCACTGTAAGACAGATAAAAGACTCTGTCAAACAAAGTGGTCAATCATTTGAAGAACTATGCTCACCATGATGCCTTAAGATGCTTACATTAAACAATAGCTCCTTCATTGGCGAGCTCATATCCTTCTCCCTCCTTCAGAATCTTCTTAATGGCATTTTTGTCATCATTTACATTGGAAACTGTCCTCCATGATACTAGCACCAGATTGATATTCAGTGCAACATTTGGTAGGACAGCTCCATAATCACCAGAAGCTGGTTTGCCCTTCTGGCCAAATCCATCTGCAACGGAGAAGCATATATGAGAAACGTAAACTCACTTTACAAATCATTTTATTTTCAGTTTAAATTTGTCAGGAACTTGCAGAGACAATACTCACATTGTGGCCTCACTGTAAGAAGGACCTTTTCACTTTTCTTCATTGTCTTCACAGCCTTGACAAGAGCAGGACAAAAATGACCTGAAAAAGACATTCAGTCCACCTTGGAACCTAGACATACAAGAGAACTATTACTCAACTAACATTGTCAGAAAGTTCACCTTCTTGTATTGTGAATTCCACACCATCTGATTTTCCAACTACAGTACCATCTTCCAGTTTAGCCTCATAATTGACAGGGTCATAAGAAAATGTATAGTTAGTAAGAAGTTGTTGAATCATCAGTCCGTAACTGTAATGGCATTTTTTATACCGAACACTAAATCAAGGTCCTTAGGATTCTCTCATTTCTCTCCCTCCGTAAGAATCTTTTTGAATATGGCACCATATTTGCAGATGTCCTTGACGCTGACCCAAGATAGCAGTTCGACATCAAATTGTATGGTAGCATTTTGAGGAATGATTGGAGGAGAACCAGATTCACCATATGCCAACTCAGGGGGAATGGTAAGAGTGGAATTTTCACCCATCTTCATAGTCTTTATACCTTGGTCCCATACCTATATCACTTGTCCTAAATGTAGGCAGACATTGTGTTACATTCAAGAAGCAGAATATTGATATGGCTTCTAGATTGTCTATGCAAATTGCATAAGAAAGCTTCCCCAATAGGAAACAGTTTCACATTACACATACATAAGTGAAAGAACTACCCTGACAAAGCAAGTTAGCATAAGAAATCAATCTGCTCCAAATTGAGCCTAATCATTAACCTAAAAAATCTCTTTCAAATATAAAGAAGTAAGTAAAGGGCAAGATAATCAGATTTTAATTTGAACTCAAGCATATCTTAAAATAGAATGTGTTTGCTAACACCACCACTGTGCAATTAGTAGCTTTCCAAAGATAAACGTTAGGGATGTCAATTTACCCCGACCCGACCGAATACCCGCGGTGCCCCAATCCAAACGGGGCAAACAAATGCCGCCCCGCAGGTTGATGGGACGGATCAGGGTGTGATCCGCTGAATTGCCACGGGTCGTGGGGCGAGGCAGATCAAGCTCACCGTGATCCGTTTAGTGCAATTTAAAAACAAAATTAGAAAACCCCAAATTGATTATATTAGATTACTATTTGTTATGTTAGATTATTTAGTTAAATGGATTACTATTTGTTAATTTTGAAACTAGATTATGTCAAACTAATCAATTTAGGAAGAAGAACTTACCCTAAAAAAAATAATAAATATATAAATTAAACGGGGCAGTTTGTTGCCCCGACCCGAACTGCCCCGACCCGTAATAGTCGGGGTGGCGGGGCGGGGTGTAGCACCGTATAATGTCATCGGGGCGGGGCTGATCCGCCCCGAATCCGCTCCGTTGCCATCCCTTTCAACGTTTGTAACCAGTCCAAGACTTCAATATTTATCCTCCTCCACTATATTCGTGCTTTCTACTTTAGATTAGAAGAACATAAAAGTGACACACATAAAGATGCTTAAATTTCAAAGATCAATCAATTGCCTAACCCTAAGTTCTGCCACGCAAGTTCTGGTAAAATGAATTTGTTGAAAGTGTAGCAGTAGAATCAAGTGGAATAGAAAGTTGACCAATAATGCTGCATTTTGATAATCGTGTTTTCAATTTAGCTACAGAAGCACACCAAAGATCCGACAGCAATCCATGATCAACTTTTAGTATGGAGAACGCATATCTATAATACTGCGATGATCTTAAAGCCATTAGAAAATATCAGAATCAACCGAATAAACTTCCCTTACTCTATATATAAGTTATTTCTTAGCGCTTTCTTCAAACTTGTTAAAGGAAGCACGGGTAACTAACCAACTATAACAAATTCCACAATGTATATATCAACATCTTAAAATAAGAACACATATCCAGCTAACACATTTTACTGTAGCAGGGTAGGTCTTTACAATATTGAAATTGGCTCGCCAAAGAATATGTAAAACTATATTCGATGCTATCATAAACAACAGGGAGAAATTAAGCATCGACAGACAGCATATCATTTTGCAAACATCACGTGCACAGTGCACTTTGCACGTTAATTAATTAACACAATGCTAGTGTAAAAATTTTGAAACCAATAAGATTGATTCAGCTCAGGTCAGCGCATTATAGGTAGCATGACCACCAATAACACAAACCATGAGTTGCGAACGGGGGGACATACAAACTTACTTAGCAACTTAACTTTTCACTTCAAGTTACATTATCAGCCACAGCGATGAAGGCAGAGCAATGCCAGAATAACATTGAACTTCAATTTTCAAATATTAAATATCAAAGCGAAGTTTCCGAACCTTGGCCTAGAGTGAACTTGAAAGGCGTTCCCCGATCACGACTCGAATCAAAGTTGGTCCCATCCAGTAGCGTTCCAATATAATGAACTGAAAATTCAAACGCAAACACAAATTATTAATTAATAAAACAAGAAGGCAATGACTAAAGCGCCTAATTAACAATCACCTTCAACTTCATCGCCACTCTCAGGAGTGACCCATCCCTCGCCTTCCTTAACAAGTTTCTTCTTCAATTTTTGGTTTCCAATCTCCTTCTCTCTCCCACCTTCAGCACCGGATTGTCATCCAGCCGCTCCAAGTCCTCATCCAATCCCTCAGCTGGTGGCATCTCAAGATCCTTACAAAAGCTGAATCCGGAAAGTACAAAGAGAACTCCAAAGTGCTTGGCAACTCAGTTTATAAATGGTAACTCTTTATAAACCATTTTGTTTCCTTTTTTTTTTAATCAAAAGTTAAATCGTAATTTTTTATTTTTTGAAAAAAAAAACTAGTAAAATAATATTATCTAACAATTTAGAGTTTATTTGGTACCCTTTATTTTTGTAATTTATAAATTCACTTGATTTAATTGTTGATTTGACAATTACTCAGCAATCATTACACATTTCAAACTTCATTTAAATATCCACCACTCATTTCCACTCATTATAAATTCCCTTTATAAATTAATTTTATAAACTCTTTTTATAAATTGATTTTATAAACGATATTAAACGGACCTTATAAACCAATTTATAACCTAGGTAATTGGGAAACATTCAAGAGGGTACGGAATACAGTGCCGTTTTGTTGCTGAGAGCTAGGATTAATAGGAAAACGAAAAGCTCCAGAGAATTTATCCAATTTTATTCGGAATTGCGGATTGCATTTTTTTTTTGCTTTAATTAGTAATTTAAAGATAGATTACTACATAGAATTCCGGAGAGAGTGCGCGATTGGGGAAAATCTGATCCGACGGCTGAGCTTGTGAAATATGGAAATTAACTTTATGCGTAAGTTGTAGTAAAGGTCCTCAATTTTTTTTTTATTTACACTTTCATACTCAATCTTTAAATCTAGACTAATAGGTCCTAAACTTTGCACTCTTTACACTTTAACCCAAATACATATTTTTGATCATTAAAATGCTAGGGGTCATTTGGTGAACATTTAAGAGCTTGTTTGGTAATTTTTTATTTTTATAATTTATAAATTTATCTACTATGATTTGACTGTTGATTTGACAAATATTTAATAATCACCACATATTTCAAATTTCAATTAAATCTCCACTACTCATTTTCACTCATTATAAATTTCATTTATAAATTGATTTTATAAATCTAACCAAACGGGTCCTAAATAATATCCTATATAATTCAATTTTTTTTAAAGAAAATATATTGACTCAAAAATCTAAACTCAAGATAATTGAAAATTAATTGAAATTCATGTTAAGTGAGAATATGAGTGTACATAAAAGTGATATGTATACAACGACAAAATAATCATTTCGAATTTAATTTTTTTCCGATGTATATTTCAAATTAAATTTTAAATTTATCATTATACACATATGACACATTTCTGTACTCTCACATGAAGTGCTCTGTAATATTATTCTAATTAAATGGTTGTCGAACGGTTCTTAATATAATATATGCATTTGAATGAAAAGTCTAAATTAATGTAAAGATCGAGAACTTGTTAGTGCAGATTTAAAGGTGGGGACGGAAGTGCAAATGAATACAAAGGTTCGAGACCTTTACTGCAATTTACCCTAACTGTTTTTGTCCACGGTCTAATTTCCCTAATGCTGGTATTTGTTTCTTATTTCTTTTAAGAATTTGGGATATGTGTTAAATGGGATAGTTAAAAGGAATCTTTGTACTAACACGTTAAGTGGGTATTTGCATTGCATACATCTAGAAAATGTGTTTTTATGTGGCTTAGACAGGAAATTGTTAGCAGAAAGGACAATCACCTGGACTCAAGGAAGGTGGATTCAAACTTTATCTCTTCAAGAAGTCATTTTTGATGTTGATGTTTAAGTCATTGTTGATGCAATACACTCAGTCTCTTCAAAACTTTGGATCAAATTGTGCAAGATTGTTATTTATCCTTACTCCAACATAACTATAAATTCTCAGTTGCATTTTTGAGAGACAGATGAAACATTCCAGCTCATGATTTAGCCAGAAAGTCCCATCTATATGATAGCCCTTTTATTTGGCCTTTTGGTGACTCGTTTTATATTTTTCATGTTTTTTCTTATTTTTAATTTTTTTTTATTTAAACGCACCGGCAGGGTTAACGCTGACCCCACCCTGCCAACCCGTCTGCCCTGTGACCCGAATACGGGTGGGTTGATCCGCCCCTCCAACCGGGTCAGAATTTTGTTGTCCTATATGTTTTGGTCCGGATTGCATCAAGTTATCGTCCATATATGTCGTGGATTGTGATAACACACAACAAAAGCGATGTGATTCCACATATTACCATGCATGCAAAAATATAATCAATGTTATGGTAACATTTAACTATAATTAATTGTTAAAATGAATAGATCGGATTTGAGTAATACATGTACTTCTTACAAGATATATTTGTGCGACTAATTTGTAAATCGATTTTGAAATCAAACTAATTTGACACCAATGACTAATTTCAAAATAAAGCATGAGGTACCTAAAACTACTAATGTACCATCTGCTAGAGTTCAGTTGCAACATTTATGTTACTTTATGTTAGTAGCTAACAGTTCGGAAAAAGGTCTGTATAGTTATATCATCGTGTGTCATGTCACATAAGCCAAATCCAGAGGAACCAAAGTTGAGGTAGGGTCGTCACATTCACGTCTTTTCATTTTAAATTAAAATATCCACAAGTATGTGATTATTATATATATATATATATATATATATTTGACAGACATTTACCATTATTTTTTTTATAATATTCATTAGTTTTAATCGCCGGGTTTGCCTCAGCCTAAATTGACTCCAACTCTTAACCTGACATTTCTACCAAAATGATGACTGAGTCATGCCTGAAAGCGTTGTATGGAATATATTTTGAGAAAAGGGGAAAACCCGTTAATTGTTGTATTTATCTATAAGTCTTCGGTAGAGTTTCAAAATATTGATTATGTCACTGTTTCTGGAAAACTAATAGGTTGTTATAATCTTTTATTTGATTATTAAGGTTTTGTTATTGACTTTGAATTGTTAAAATGTGAGGATATCAACTATTATTCCTTAAACTACACGTAAACAGATCAATCTCTAAAAAATAATCAAATTACATCACTATTAAGCTTATATTTTATTACAAAGTTTATTACAAATAATAATTGGTGTTTCCTTCCACCCCATGATTTTTTCATCCACTTCCTGGCTTAGACCCTCTAGAGTTCCTTTCAATGGCTGTTTTCCTCTTAAAGTTCATTTTCTTCATTGCCAGCACGCTATCGAATTTGATATCACGCTTGATTTTCACTACTACGGCTCACGTTCTCGTGCAGTTGATCCAAGCATTCAAAGTTTCTGGAGAATCCACCCAAAACACGCTAGAACAAGTTAGAAATGCAATTCAAAGTTGTCTCGAATATCTCATGGGTTTTATAATAGATATAATCACTAGCATCATTTCTACGATCTTTGATCTTCTCAAAGAAGGCGTCTTAAGTTCTTCGGTTGCGACGGTCTCGGCAGTGGCGGGATTGATGGAAAAAACCAGGACTTCTCTTGATGGGTTGTTGAAAGATTTGCCTGAGATATCGGATGCTTTCGCAGAGATGATTAGCAAAATTGTGACAGATTTATTTAACAACTGTAAGGATGCCATAGGTTATGTGACTGAAAATATATTTTGAACCCTTTGGCTCATTATTTTTGTACGTTTAACGCATCTTTATACATTAGCAAAAATTTTTCCAAAATTACGTTAGTCCTAACTCCTAACCAATAAAAAATCCACACCTGTATTTAATTGTTCTAATTTAATAATACATTAGATTTTATGAATCTACAAGTCGGTTCTTGATTTTACTATTTGAGTTTTGTTCGCATATTAGATTAGATTAAATAAGATAGGTAGAAAATATTGGTTAACGCATCGTATGTTTTTAATGCATATATGTATGGGATATATATTGTATAAGTTATGCTCTATGAGTGATGAATAGTTTGTTATGGATGTTTTTTTCTTTTCTTTTCTTTTCATTTCTTTTTTCTTTTTTTTTTTTGGGCAATCAATTAGTTATAGATTTGTTTTCAGTCACGTTCTAATGGAAATTTATCGTGGCAGTTGTTTAATCTGTCTATATAGTACATCAGGAGCGATACATAAACGTATCTCATTTGATTACTCACATAATTGTAGCTGAATTTTAACAAAATTTACAACGTACATGAATTATCATGCCATGGAAATAGATTTTTTTTTTTATTTCTTGGGGGTATCCATGCAGCCCCCTATTGGATCTGTCCTTGCATAATATGATCCAATAATTATGTTACTTTTCAAACTTATAAG
>CAVNYN010205245.1:0-26321 GCA_963692815.1 Nyctanthes arbor-tristis | reverse complement strand
GCAGCTCTTCATCCATTTTTCATTACATTTTTTAGCTGCATTCTTTATCTGTTCATTGCTGGAAACTTGTTGGTTGTAAACACTAGAAGTCAGAGACAAAAACTAACACAACCAAAGGAACACTGGCGTAGAAAAGCCTTGTGATGTACATCCTAAACATCACATGATCATTAGATCTAAGGCAGGGAATTTTAAGCCAAAGGTGTATGCTGCCACTAATTTGGAGAACATTAATGCCCTCATCAAGATTGTTGGATGCTTAAGGTCAAGAGAAACTGAGATGGTACAATATCAAGACAAAGAACTCGGTCAGTGGCACAAACCAAACTCTAGGTTTTGACATTACTGAAACTTTTAGCTGGTTATGATTAGGACTGTTTTGACTATACCTTTGGCAAGAGGCAGGATACGAGCAGACAACTCTTTTTTCACACGATTCACCAAAATTTCAACAAATTATATATATGAGTGTGTGTGTGCTGGTTTATCTTGATAACGTCATAGTCACAGGAAATGGTCCACTTGAAATCAATGATCTAATCACTTAATTAAATAAAGAATTCTCACTTAAAAATCTCAAGAACATGCTCTGAATCTAGCACCTTCTGAGCTACTTTGGGTTTCGTCACTATTAAGAGATCTCAAGATAAGAATTATAGAAGTACCAATTCTCTGGTGTGACAATAATGCAAAGCACAGTGGGCATTAGTGCAAATCCAGAGCTACATTCAAAAACTAAACAAATTGAATTGGAATAGCTCTTTGTGAGAGAAAATGATGCGAAACGGAAATGAAAGATGTGGAAAGGAAGAATGTATTCTAGGAGAATTTAGAGTTAGTATTTGTTTAGAAATATTCATTTATTTTATTTATCTATTTATCTTTATTTGTCTACTTATTTATTTTATTATTACTCGGTTACCAAGTTAGGGCTTTTCCTTAGGGTTTGGGTTATGTTGGCTCTATAAATAGTTCATTTATTTCATTGTATGAATCATCCTACTTTTTTATGAATAAATTAGTTCAAGAATTTGTCTTGAGTTTTCTAATAACTTGCGAGTTGTTAGAGTTTAATTTGCAAGCTCATCCTTTTGTTCGGCATCAGAAAAGATACTCAACAAATTATTTTTCTATTCAACTGTTCCAACCTTTGATCAAACTGCAGAAATACTTTAAATCATTTTTTTTAAAGAGAAATAGAGTTTTATTCATTGAAAGGAAAAGGAGCACACAGGAGGGGAGTAGACCAAGACCTCCCAAAAGCCAAATAGTGACACAAATCAAACAAAGATAACAAAACAGACATCCTTACAAAGGCCTATCTCAAGAAACTTTCATCGTTTAAAGGACATGCTTTGGGTCCTTTCGCAGACTACCCTCAACTTGAGGGGAAATATTAAGAGATGAGTAAAAAGGAAGGCTCTTGTAGTTCTATGTTACATTTCTCATTTTTCCCTTTTGTATGATATTTATGTATACTATAATGTTCTCGCAGTGTACATGCGTGCTTTAATGTGATAGGACCAGGGCTGCTGCTTTTTTTTTGGTACAAAAGGGAACCATGTTCAGTATTAACTCAAATTTACATTGTTCCTATTCTTTGCATACAAAATGTACAAACTGGAATCCCCAATTTTCTATATGCCTAAATAATGATAAAAATTCTCCAGGAACAAGTGTGCTTGATGGATTATGATTCTCTTTAATTTTATAAATTTAATTGGGTATCCAAAAAGCACCAAATCTATCAAATTGATTATGCCGTGTGTGTCATGTATCAAAAATTAACTATCTTTGACTTTCTCACAATCACGTAGAACTAAAAAAAAGACTAATGATATGCATTGTATATCAATCAAAACCTAACCAAACAATTCATTATACAATGTCAAGGTTTAATTGCTTATAACAAAAAACACTCATTACAAGTTATGATCTTTAATCCTGTTTTGCGCAACACTCGTCGCAATAGTGTCTTATCTGTGCAAAACACATAGACTGAACTCATTTGTCGGTTTAGGGATTAGTCGCTGAAGAGTCTGTAAGCTGCATTCAATATGGCAGCAAAACTGGGACTAACAAAAATTACTTTTGCAAGAATAGGCAAACAAGATTGTGTGTTTATATTTGTGTACAAAACTATGGGAGAGACTCAAGTAACCACCACAATGAAATGTCATAGTCCGCGTACCTCATCAAATATATAGGCTCTATTGCAATTGGATTGCAGACCCGCGCTCTCAAAACTGCTTATGGTTATTGACGCATGAGGCCTTTCGTCAATGAAAGGATTGAAGATTGTCGTTGGAGAAAAACGAATATGATAAGTGAAAGCTATTAGTAATCCAGCTTCAGTAGTGGTAAAAGAACCCTTGATATAGTCCGGAAAAGTATGCAGTATCAATTCTATAATTTCAGTCATGGAGAAGTGCTCCTCTATAGTATTTACGAACTTTTTATCATCATCAGAGTAGTCACTTGCTTGAATCATATCCATCATTTTTTGAAACCTTTTGTAGGCAGAAGGATGATCGATTTTTGTTGCCAAAGCAGTCAGCATCTTTTGGTAAACCCGATAGCACTCGAGCAAGGAGACCACCACATTTATTAGCGAAAGGTTGGTTGCATGAATTTCCTGTTCAATTCTCTGGTCTTCAAGATCTGGATTCTTTTCCATTTCTCTCAGAAGATTCAACTTCATTTCAAGTTTGTGAAATTCCACAACTCGCCGATCACTTGCCGCACCGATTAGTGGCCCTAACGGACCTACCTCAAACACCACAGCCATTTTCTTTCTTACAGGTATTGGTGAGATCTGAAATGAAAATGCTATATCTTCTCTCTGCAAAGCGTTTGTGGTGGTGATTAAAAATGAATTACGATTAAACACGAAGAATTACTCAGCATTAGAGGGGCCAAAAAAAAAATACGAAAAGAAAAAGAAAATGAATGAAATTTCCTCCCCCAATATTTTAAGACTATAGGTGAACACGCTGCAAGATTCTTTTTGTCGTTGCCCGACAACTTGCGTAAACAAGTCGGTTCCACTTTACCGAAGTTCTACATCTTTTGATTATTAATAACCTAAACCACGCACCCCAAAGCTTGTTCTTCCCAAGTTGACTATGGCGAGGCTGCTCTCTGCAGCTACAAAAACTGAGATCCAGACACAGATGCGTGATATTTGGGGCCTGAAGCCTTTGTGGCAGCGGATGGTTTATATACTTGAAAGACGAACAATCGGAGGTCAACATGTGAAGGAATTACTTAAATCTCGAAGAGGATCGATACCAGAATACGTTTCTGATCACCAGTTTGAGGTAATTTATTCACTAGGTTTTATCATTCTGATCACCAGCTTGAGGTAATTTCTTCAATAGGCTTTATCATCTCAACTTATGATTCTCTAATCCTTCTCTGGTTTCAATTGCATCAGGTTTTTAATCATTTCTTTACCGTTTAAACTAACTAATGGTATGTAATACTATTCTTCTTCCTTTTTAAGATGCCGGAAATTCCAAAAGCAAACAGATTAAGAGATGGGATGTTAATTGTCAGCATGATGGTGGTGACCGCAACCTATATGTCTGCACTAAGATTTGCAACTACTCAGAGTCAGCTCCAAGAGAACCCGGGTTCTACGGCTAAGTTTCCGTTCATACTATGTAATTCATCTCTGTTTGTGGCATCCCTGACTGTGGTTGTGTCTCTTCTGAACCTATACGATTTGAAACCATGGCCACAGATTGCTCTTTCGATGCTGTTCTGCAGCTACATGTTGCTTATGCTAAAGATATCCCCGAACAAGGTCTTCCCGGTGCTCGTGCTTTCTATTCCACTACTCTTACTCACGGCAGCTGGGAAACTCTGTGGCTTTCCCCGGCAAGGCACGTGGTCTAGTTCCGGTGACAATTATTATGCATTATGATGCTATGGCATATTGTCTCTTTTAGACTTGTTTGTGTGCTGTCTTTGCAGGGCACATCTTTTTCGTGGGTTAATTACTCGTTCTGTTTGTTATTTGTAATAGTTTTATCTATGTACTAACTTTTCACTGCCTTTGCTTGTAATGCGCCTCTTGTTATGTTTGGTCCCCGTTTGCCCTCCTACTCAAACACAGTCAGAGTTTTCAACAAAACACAGTTTGATGCTCGTGTACAAACCCTTTCCCAGCAAGCCCACCAAGCAAGTGCAAGTCTCTAGCACAGTTGATGAGGTTGGCACGACTCACGAGTCTACAAGAAATCTGAAAATGCCATACGCTTAAACACTCTCATTCTTTGTATTTCACAAATTGGATGATGAAGGTGGTGCATTAGACTAGATTATCCAAGCATTCTACAAGGTGTTAACATATTGGCCTTGAAGACGGTAAAATCATACAATAGTGAAAGCTTCAACTGATACAAAAAGACTTAATTACATCATTAACAATTGACACAAGCAGCCCTGTACCGTAGGAAAGCTAATATCCAAAATGCTAAATAACAGCAGTATAACAATACTGCTCAACCTCACTGCCAAGTACAGAAGTCCTTCCCTTCTAGTAATAGCTATATCAATCCATTCTAATCAAAACAATCAAGAGAGCAAAGACATGAAAAAGTACTGAGAACAAATCGATATTCCTTCATTTCAAAATATTATGTCTTCATCTTTCTTCGTCAACCAGGATACATGAAAAAGTACTGAGAACAAATAAAACAAACTTGTACCTGTTGGCAGCCTCTTGCAAATCCAGTCAATTCATTCTTCGTTTCTCCATCATAGTACTCAAATTTAGGAAGTTCCACACCAGCAACATTCTCTTGGCAAGATCGTACATTAAAAGCCGCGGTCCGAACATTTCTACTAACAATGTGCTTAATGTTCTCACCGGCAAAATATTTTGCTTCTGTTAGGGCAAAGGAGATTTTTTCATGATCTCTCCCATTGATTCCTTGGTTGAGACAATTTTCTTGAGGATCTGCCGGAGCTGCACAGTTAGAGCATCACTCTTCTTCTTAGGTACAGGGGAAATCGTCCTGCCAATCATATAGGGACAACATTTATGGGTCGTCGTTTCAGGTAAAGAAATATAGCGACGACTTTTATGTGTTGTCACTATAGTTACCAATATAAAACGGAGACATCACTAGTCGTCCCTATAGATACAATCTATAGCGACGATGTTATGATGTCGCCTCTATAGGGTGAAGGCTAGTGCAGCAACTCAAAGTCCCCGCTATAGCCAACACTACAGCAATGACATTTGATGTCGTCTCAAAGTGTTGTTACTACAGCTCCTGTTTCTTGTAGTGATGTATCTTTCAACTTCTTCTGGTTTTCTGAAAGGTTATATAGAAATGGCCAACTGTTGGTGAATCTATTAGAGTCATATAAAATCAGGAGTTTTATAGGGATTGTCGAGAAGATTTTCCCTGACCAGTGTTTTACATGGCAAGTAGGAAAGCCATTCACATTAAGTCATGTTTTAAAAAATTTAAAAAAAAAAAAGAAAAGAAATGAAAAAGAACTAGTAATATTAATCACTCTCCTTTCTTTCTGAGGGTATGCTCCAAGTTTTTATATCTCACCTCTCAAGATGGTATTAAGTTCTTTTAGGCCTCACCACTGAAAACACTAGCTTGTATAATAACAATTCTACCAATTTCAATGCCCTAGCCATCTCACCTATCTATATCCTCAGTGAGAAGTAATATCAGTCTTGCTCTTATTAGACAAACTATTATCATTTTTTCCTTTTTTTCCCACTTTTTTCTTTTCAGTTTTTCCTTTATTTTTTTGACAATTACCTCATTATATCTTGTGTTCAATCCACCTCTCCACTGGGTTTTCTATATGACCATGTAGCGAGTTTTAGGCCTATGACTCTCAGTTTAATTGACCTAGGCCACCAGGTTTTGAGAAACCCTTATGAGTTTAATTGTTCGAGTTATAAAGGCTTCAAAACGTGGTATAAGACGGCTTTTCGCTTTCATTTCAATTTTTTCATTTTTTTTTAATTGTACAAATCTATGTAAAACTTAAAGGATAAGAGCATCTTCAATATACTCTTTAAACAAAAAATACTCTTTAATTTAGAGAGCCCATGCATACAAATAGTCTCCAAGAGACTATTTTGGATTTTTAAAAAAAACATGGGGTTTAGCTCTCCAAATATTGACAGCCAAATTCACTCTATATTCTTTAGTAGTTGCAGTTTCCAATATTCCTTTTCAAACTATATTTGAATTGATTCGTCATTCACAATTTAAAGAAAATTCATCAAAGAAAGTGATGCTGAACCAAAGGGTGAGCTCGCAAGCTCTAGCAACCCGTAGGTTGTTAAGATGAGAAATCGCAAGTTCTCAAGAAAATTCAAGATGAACTCTTGATAGAATATTTATTCATAAAAGTAGGATGATCTATACAATGACATAAATGAGCTACTTATAGGGCTAGCATAACCCTAACCCTAAGGAAAACCCTAACTTGATATCCAAGTGACAATAAAACAAATAAGTAAAGATAAAGAGAAAATAAATGAATACTAATCTAAACAAATACTGCTTCTAAACAAATACAAACGCTAATTTCTTCTAGAATACATTTTCCCTTTCCACATTTTTCCTTCCCATTTTGCATCATTTTGCCGTGGCAAAAAAGAACTCGACTCCGACGAGTTGTCCTCCAAGCTTTCCTCCGGTAGTGGTTCATCTAATTGGCGCAACTCAAGTTCAAGAAGCCAAGTATCTTCAGAAGGTAGGCGACCTTTCCAACGAACTAAAAATCTTCTAGAACCTCCATGACTAGAACCTACAATGGCATCATTGAGGACATAATTAACAACACCAGGATGACAAAATTAAGTAAACAATGGCCGAGGAGGTGGTTAAGTCGTCTGACGTGTAGAAAGGGTAGATGGCAAAACTAGAGGCTTGAATGTGCCTTGATAAGGGTACAAATCTTCTATAATGAAAATTGGATTAATATTTAAGTTCGAAGGTAACTAAAACAAATACGCATTAGTTCCAAGCCGTTTGAGAACACGGAAAGGTCCAAGAGTTTTGGCACAAAGTTTTTTTCCAGCTTGTTTTGGAAAATGTTCCGGCACATGTCTAACTATAACAAAATCATCAACATTAAATTCCTTGTACCTTCTATGAGCCTCGGCCGCAAGTTTATAATTTTCAATGCTTAAAGCACTTTCACGATGAATCTCATCATGCAAATTATGAATGTGGTTAGCAAAAGTTTAAGCAGACATAGCTGGTCTAAAATCAGTAGGTAACGAAACTGAGTCAAGGGGTTGGCAAGGAGAAAATCTCTGAACAATTTCAAAAAGGACTATGACCAGTGTATCTATTAACAGAGTTATTGTAAGCAAATCCAGTAATACGTAACACTAGGTCCCAATTTCCCTATTTATCCCCAACTAAGCAACGCAGTAAATTTCCTAAACTTCTATTCACAACCTCAGCCTGACCATTAGTTTGGGGATAAAAAGTGGAGGAAAACATAAGAGTAGTGTCGAACAATTTCCACAAATTTTTTCCAAAAGTAACTAACAAAATTTGACATCCCAGTCAGAGGCAATAGTAACAGACAAACCATGCAAACGAACAATTTGTTTAAAGAAAAATTGGGCCACATGGGTTGCATCTAAAGACTTGGAACAAGGAATGAAATAAACCATCTTAAAAACAAGATCAACCACTACTAGAATAGAATGACCTCTAGCAGTTTTAGGCAAGCCTTGAACAAAATCCATATTAAGGTCACGCTAAGGAGTATGAGGGACAGGAAGTGGAGTGTATATACCAATATTTTGGCTATGAGCTTTTCCCAACTGACAAGTACGACATTGAGACACAATGCGTGCAACATCTCACTTAAAAGAAGGCTAATAAAACCTATATATCCTCAATTAGAGAAATAGTTTTATCACAACCAAAATGTCAAGCGATACCTCCAGTATGTAATTCCCAAATGAGGAAATCTCGAAGGGAAGTACGTAGAATGTACAATTTAGTTCCTTTAAGAAGATAACCATCTTTAGTAAAAAAAAAACCAAGGTGAAAATGAGATAGATTATCTAAGAAATATTTGAAAATGATGCCAAAATCAGAGCAACTAGGGTAGTAATCCTTTAGCCAATCAAAGCCAACTACAATATTCTCCAATATGATCACCTGTTCACCTTACTTCGCATCTATATGAGACCATTTCATAATGGCACATTTTTCAGAAAATTTACCATACAATATTTTCTCGGCACTATATGAATATACACAACTTTCTTTCTCAGTGTAGTCACCTTTTCAGCATTGTGATTTGTTGACAATATTCTCATTACAAGGTGCCATATTTTGATGACTAAAGCAATGGTTCGATCTGGATTTGAAATAGTACAAACATCAGCTTAAAGTTTACACGCAAAAAGCATATAATTGAATTGAAGTAAATTAATTTGTATAAATATTTAAATAATTTTTTCCATATTAATCAACTGTGCAATTAGATTGAGATGAGCGAATTAATAAATATATTAAAAATAATTAATAGGTTCTTAAATAGAAATTATGAAGGTCAATGAATAAAATTACATCATATATCTATTTTTATGAAGTGTAAAGAATTAGACCACACCTAAAAATAGATGGTAATCATCTCATTCAAAAATAGAGGGGAGAAAAAGGCAAAGAAAATAGATATTTAAAAAAAGAAGAAGGAATAAAGAAAAAGACTACAGTTGAAGCTTGTTTCATTCTTGGACCAGCTTTTCTGTTTTTAATTCTTGGGACAACTTAATACCTTACAAAGGCATATAACACCCATTATTGTTAAGGGTAAAATTGTAATTTTACATGTTTCTTCTTCCCTAAACCTACCTCCAGCATTTGGCTTTCCTTTTCACACTCGCAAACATCTTTCATGGTGGATTGGCAACTGAAATTCTCTGCCTTTAGCATTTCTTCCAAAATTTCAATGCAGTTTTATGACCACACTCGTCCTTTACTTGCTCCACCCATGAATATACATAGGGTTAGGTTACAATTACAAAAACCATAATAGAAACCAGTATCTTGTGAGCCAAATATCATTTTATCTATTCATCACATAACGTTTCTAACCATTAACTGTCATATAAGACAAATGTGTGTTTATCTAAACTAGATTAATTGTTTTCCACACATAATTCTTGATCACATTTTCTTTAAAAAAAGAGAACTGGCAGAAGTCTCTGGAGAAAATAGGTAATATTATTAATGACTTTTTCTCAAATTTTTTTAATTCATCAGTGGTAAATTTGACCGAGTTCTTTGAAGCCATTGGGTTAAGGGTCCATTTGTTTCAGATGCTTCTAAAATCTTGTTGGAAAAACCTTTCACGATGGAAGAAATTAAAATTGCTCTTTTAGGTATGGGACCTTTTAAAGCTCCGAGGCCCAATGGATTCCATGCAACTTTCTACCAACAAAATTGGAATGTAGTCTGACCTGCTGTCATCGAATATTGCCTCCACTATCTTAATGGTGGGGCCTCCTTAGGTAAAATTAATCATACAAACCTTCTTCTTATGCCTAAGATTAAGAATCCTAAGTTCGTCATTGAATTTTGCCCTATTAGCTTGTGCAATGTTATTTATAAAATTATCTCCAAAGCAATTGAAAATAGATCGAAATTGGTGTCTAATGACGTAGTTTCTCCTTTCCAAAGTGAATTTGTTCCTAGCAGACTTATTACAAATAATATCATTGCTGCTTTTGAGCTTACGCACTCTTTGAGGCATAGAACATATGGAAAAATGAGATTTGTTACCCTCAAGCTTGATATGATGAAAGCTTATGACCAAGTAGAGTGGCCCTTCTTATATCATATGTTAACCTATTTCGGTTTTCATTCATATTGGATTCAGCTCATCAAAGGATGTGCCTCTACTACAATTTTTCCTTTGTGATTAATGGGGTGCCAACAGGTTTTGTATCAACTACTAGAGGATTGAGACAGGGGTGTCCCCTTTCTCCATACCTATTTATTATTTGTTCTGAAGGCTCATCTCGTCTTATTTTGCCAGCTGAATTTACTAAACAGCTTACTGGTTTTCAATGCTTGAGAGCCCTTGGGTTTTTCACAGATGATAGCTTGGTATTCTGTAAAGCCACTTTCAAGGAATGCTCTAAGGTAAGAAACATCCTACAATGTTATGAGACAACATCAGGCCAGAAGGTGAATATCCAAAAATTTGCACTTACCTTCAGTCCCAATACGAATGAGGAGATTCAAAATTCTCTTAGGGATTGTTTTGGCGTGGAACGGATACACACTCATATTAAGTATCTTGGCCTCCCCATCGATATCGGAAGGAGTAAGAAACTAGTTTTTGATGGCATCCATGAAGCGGACCTAGTATATGCTGTAGTCATGGAGAGGTAAGTTATTCTTTGAGGGGTGGACGGGAAGTGCTTTTAAAAGCAGTGGTGTGGACGGGAAGTGCTTTTAAAGGCAGTGGTCCAATCTATTCGTACTTTTGCTATAAGTGTCTTTAGGTCACCAGAAGGAATTTGTGATGAGCTATCAAAACTGGAAGCTTTATTTTGGTGGGGAAATAAAACTCAGAAACATAAAATGCATTGGGCAAATTGTAAATTTATGTGTTGATCCAAATCGGTTGGTGGGATAGGTTTCCATCATCTATCTCACTTCAATCATGCATTAGTGACAAATCAAGCTTAGCGCATTTTGACAAAACCAGATACAGTGGTGGCTCAGATTCTACAACACAAATACCATCCATATTGCCCTTTCATGCATGCTAAAGCAAAGAAAAGTATTTTATGGGGTCATGAGATGTTGCAGAAAGGATCGGGAATGGAGGGCGAATCACTATTTTCTCATCCCTTTGCCTCTCTCATCCCTATTCTTTCATGCCTATTGCTCCCTCAAATGGTAATCTTCTTCTGACTGTTTGTGATCTTTTATTATCAGATGGTTCTTAGAATTAGGAGATTATCAAACAACTTTTTTTAATTCTGGGTCAAGAAGCTATTGGTATACTCCCTTGGGGATGCCCTAGTTCTCGAGATGTTCCCATATGGCATTTTGAAAATTCAGGCGAATATACTGTAAAATCTGGTTATCATTTGGCTATCACCTTGGAAGGAGACCCCCAAGCATATACTAATCCATTGAATAAGTGGTGGAAGTACTTGGGGAAAGCTAAAATACCAGCAAAAGTGAAAATTTGTATATGGTGCACATTGATTGACATCTTGCCAACTAAGTTAAATTTATGGCATCGACAAGTCATAGATTCCTCCATTTTTTATCGATATGGAGTAGCTATTGAATCTATTTAGCATGCTCCAGTTTCCTGCAATGCCGTCTGGATATTTGGGAAGGGAGTATTTTTTGTTCTTTCGTTGCAACCAAGCTTGGTTTACTAGTAGAGGAAATTATTTCAGTAGCATGGAAGGAATTTAATAGTGAGGAATTTGATCCTTTCCTGGTACTTCTGTGGAAGTTTTGGAAAGAAAGGAATTCGTGGCTGTTAGAAAAAATGAAGTCTAATCCCCAACAACTCCTCATTGGTGCATCAAGCTACCTTATGGAATTTCGGTTAGCAAATGATCCTAGTCTAGCCATATCTTCTGAAAGTAAGCGCACTTCTCCTGGCAATCACAAATAGGAAAAGCCAAGCCCAGGTTTGTTAAAAATGAATGTTGATGTCTCCGTTAAAGAACGCGCCTCTTATTTTGCTATTGGTGTGGTGGTTAGCAATGACAAGGGTGACTTTGTTATGGGCCTTACTCGAGTTTTCATGGAAATTTAGGACCTTTCCTAGGTGAATGTATGGTAGTTCTTGTTCGGCTACAAGGTGCCATTGAGGAAGGGCTAACCATTTATGCCATCGAGACAGATTCCTCATTAGTGGCTGATGCAATCTCTAATCCTACTGACAGAGGAGGTGAGGGAGTTGTCATACAAAAATTCACAACTTAATGTCCATGTACTCTTTTCCCCTATGCAAGTGGATCGGTCAAAAGCTAATAGTGTTGTTTATATTTTTGCTAGATTCGGCTTTGAGAGGTGCTTCTCTTGTGTGTAGAGAGAGTACGCTCTCGACTTTGCTGTAAAATATTTGTTTCATGATATGTAATGACATGAACATTTCGTTAAAAAAAAAAAAAAAAGAATAGGTTAGGTCAGTTAATTGTTTTGGGGTCCAATTGTGTTCACGCCGAAAGGAGAGAATTATAAGAGGTCTAGACGGCATGTTTTGATGCTTTTGTGGTTTTTTATAAGGGTAAATTTCACAAAGACTAATTATATTTACACTACACTTTTTTATATCTACATCATAATTTAATTGAAATAATAGTCCTTAATATACTACCATTTTTATAATTGCATTGTAAATATTTTTGTATTATATTTTTATCATCAACTTTTCATTTATGCCGGTATTGATGATTTCTTTTGAATATTTATATTTGCCTACTTCTAAACAAAGAAATAATTTGCTATGTTCTTGTTTTATTTCTTTTTTTATTTTTTTCTTATCTAAAATGCGATGAGAAAATAAAAATTTTACCCCATCTTAAGATATTTTCTGAAAGAAAATTGATGTAAAAATATAAAATGTACTAACCGGTTAAAAATTGAAAATGAAAAGTGTTATCACAAGATTATGAACATAATTTTATAATTTTAAAACAATAAGCACTTTCAGTGCAATTAAGATGTGGTATGGTTAGGAAAAGATATACTGTTAATCTAAATTCCCTGGAAGTTATCATTCCAAGATCCATTCTAACCTTCATTAGGAATAGTTCATTCCTTTCATTACCAAACTCCTCAATCACTAAGTCACATATAAATCCAGCTATGAAGTTGACAAGTACTTCAGTGAAATTGAAAAAACCACTCGTCCATTACTGTCACAATAGAAAGCTTGTCCCAGAATATAAGCTCCCCCTGTGGCCTTTACTAAACTATATGTGAAGAAAGGAACCCACATAAGAAGCATCCTTAATATCAATTTCACTTTAGTCGCTAGTGAAATAGGCCAACGTGTTGGGCAAATCATGCATACCCTTCTCTCTTCGTGCCCCTTGATGGCAGCTTTGTCCAACCACCTATACTGGCGTCGATCGTTTTGATTTAAAAATGAAGACATTCGCTATATAATGGCGATGAATTAATTTGAAAAGATCGGATAGAATAGCATTAGAAAGAGAAAATGAGGGCACGCCTTAACCAAAATTCGCGAGGAGAAATTTCTGTGACGCCTTCCTAGTTCTCAAAGAGTCCATCAGGAGTATGCGGATGGTCCAGATTTATATTTCCAATTGCTTTTCTAATGACAAATGGAACCTCCATTATTGGCTTGCTTATTTGTTCAATGCACTTATAAAATTTGGCCCCTAACAAGAAAAAAAGAATGCAACCAACACTGCAATTGTTGATATCATGGTAAGCAGTTTCCAAGATTGTATTTTTTTTTTTTCTTTTTTGTATAATAAGTAAAAACTGTAGCTGTACTAGAACCCAAGATGGACGCACAGCGCCACCAGATATTGCTACGGCTATGAGCTCTTTCTTCCTCTTCTTCTGTCCTTGGCATATCCCTTTCATCGGTTGATCATCAAGAAACACTTTTAATGACATCTTTTTTGCTGCTTTAGATACAACTATTAGCGCCATCCCCATGTAAAATGTTGGAAGTAGACGTTGGTGCAGGTCAGAAGTCCAGAACAGAAAGAATCCCTGCAGAAAGTTGAATGCCCACAATTAACAAAAACTGTTATTTATAGTTAAGCCTCCCTGTGTCCTATGTGCGCCAAGACGGCTGTGGATTAAAATAGTAGATACTAGTGCACAATATAATCTGAAACATTTCAACTTCAACAGTATATAAAAAAAAAAACACACACACACACACACACAAAGAGGACCTTTTACCATGATCAAACTTCGTAATTAAGGGTACAAAGGATGACTATATTGACGTCACTCTTTTTTATAGTCACACCACATTTCTAATTGCATAACATATCCTTAGGTTTTCCTAATTATTGTACTTGCGCTCTTAACTTTTCATCATATTTTTGTTCTTGGCCTTCTATTAACTGGAATATCTCATACTTAACAAAGATTCTTATCCAAAAATTTTGTTCAAGAAGTCTCTAAATACCTTTTAAAAAAAATTCATCATTTAGGAGTCCCATAATAAAAGAGATAGGATAGAAATTTTTATTTGAAGAAATATTATTTGATAAAAAAATATAAAAAGAATGTGATAAAAACATATAGGAGTGTAAGTAAAATATGGTGCATTTATAAAAAAGTGTAGTGTCAATATATTTTCCTGGGTAGAAATGCTAGAAAAGCAGTTTTGAGGGTAATATTGTGTTAAAATGTTGGAGAAACTTTATGAAATGATGGCATATGAATCAAGTTGTTGCTTTTCACACTTTTAATTCCCATCAAAGGTAGCCCTGAGGATGTGCAAAGGACCCTTTTTTTTAAATATAGCAAATTTAAAATTTTTAAAATTTCGTTTGTTAGAACATTTAGATATTATTGAGATAAAAAGGCTTTGTGAAAGCTATTAAGTGAAAAATTAGAATTTATTTTATTATCACTGTTCTATAAAAAGCTAACAGTAAATTTTTTTTTTAGGCTTGTTAATAATGTGTGTCCCAAAACTTCTACCTATTTTTCTTTTCTTTTCTTTTTTTTAAAAGCTTGCTAAGCCACACCATCCCCAGAAACTTCTTTTTCTTTTTTATAATTTTTTAGAGTTTTGTTTTGTGATGAGTTTTGGAAATGAGCATGTACAAAACCACTATATTTATCAATATGTTTATGTGTTTACCTATATTTTATAGTTTTCTTCTTTTTCCTTTTCTTGGCTTATAATTTAATATCCAAAAAATTATACAATTAGTGGGCATAATAGCTGCAAGTTTTACCCTATAAATCTTTAACTAAGACGATAATATTGTAAATACTTATTTTTTAATAAAGTGAGACATACTTCTAGCTTTTATGTTTAGTTTTTAATATATTTATTTTCTCAAATCTTTTCTTTTTACTAGACATTATTTTATTTTATTTATACAAATATGGGGCCTGATGTATGAAAATTACTTCATGTTTGCATCAGATGTTTTAAAAATGAGAAAAAAAAGCTTAATGAACAATCAGATAGACCATTTTATAATGTAATTTTGACTTTTTAATGTGAAAATATACGCCATCCTTTTAAATTTGGAATTTCATCTATAGACATGTACTATACATTATGTACTGTATTTTTTTATTTTGTTATTAAAGTAAATATTATTAATATTTCATGTATTATCAATTACACACAATGTATAACTACACGGATTTAAACTAAAAAAGAAATGTAATACATGCATCGCTCCCATATTTACTAGTTTAAAGAAAAAAGCTAAATAATGACAACTTTTGAAGCTTAAATTTGCTGTTAGTACTCAAAGTCCAAAAGGAAAAAATTAACCATACCACAGTGACAAAAATTTAAGAAAACAAAAAAATGAAAGAGGGCACTGTATAAAAAAATAATGTTTGAATAAGAAATACTATTACTGAAACTAGTTATTTCACCCGTACGTTGTAGTGCGTTGCACAGAATGATAATATTAGATCATATAAGCAATTCAAGAGGATTAAATATGATTGTATAAAAAATATTTTAAGTTATAATATTTGATTGTTGATGTATGCGTAAAAAAATAATATAGGTGTTACTCATAATACGATATATTTCATTAATAAAGATAAAAAAAATAGTCTACCAAAAAAAATGCTAAACAAAAAATTGAAGAAAATTTTTAAAGTTTGTATTAGACTGCACAGGTGTATTTTTGAAATTTGTATTAGGCTGCCAGAATATAATGAACGAAAAAATATGTTATATACCATAAACATAGCTTGAATAAATATGAAGGATAATACATGTATTACACCATTTATAGTAGAATTTGTTGTTTGGCCATCTTTAACACATATTATAATTTTCAGACCTTTTCAATTTATAAGCCTCGAAACATCTATATAAAATCGTCTATGAGTGAACACCAATGTTTTTTCTACAAAATGCACGTGTAATATATTGCCCCGTTTGCTTTTTTTTTTTTTAACTTTTCTAATATGTATTAATGATGTCTAATTTTTTCTTAACATATGTGTAATTTTTTCTTAACATACACTTTCCATAAACTAAGTACTTTAATATGTTAACATAATTTAGTCAGCTTTTAAAGAATTGAACCCTCATGACCAATTCAATTAGAAAAACTAGGAATTGGTGAATATAAGAACAAATCTTGAAAATAATCCGACATTGTGAGATGAATACGAATATGGTTCACTGGTTTACAATAAAGTTTTTTTCAATTATGATCCATTAAAATTTTAAATTTTTTAAAAGCTCAAAACTCATAAACTTAGGCCCTATTTAGGCATACATCCTTAATTCTATTCACTAAATAATTAATGTGGGATTATTTTTCTATATCCAAAGTCACATTCTCAATGACCCTTAAAAAAAGAATAAAATTTCAACATTTTCTAATGACAAATCCATCTGGGAATTCAATTATAATATCCAAAAATCACTTAATTGTACTTTTATTATAGAATTTTGCTAATTATTTGACAATTTTATAAATTTTAGCATTTATTATTTAAGTTTTCAATTAAAAGTGGTTCGATCTTAGGTTGACCCAATTTGAACTTTTAAACTTTGAACTGTTAGCTTTTCTGGTTCGATAACACGTCCGGTTTTCTGAACATTTATGAATACTGGAACCAATCCAAATAGTAATCCAATGGTGTGAGATAAATACAGATATAGTTTATCTGCTCACAATAAACATTTTTTCAATAATCATCCGTTAACATTTTGAACTTTTTGAAAGTTCAAGGCTCATAAGCTAGGGCCCTATTATGTATAATCATTCTCTAAATAGCTTAATATAAGCACACATCCTCAATTTTTTTTACTAAATAACCAATATGAGATTTCATTTCTATGCCCAAAATTATATTTTCAATGACTCTTAAATAAGAAAAAAATTTCAATTTTTTTAATGACGAATCCATTTAGGAATTCCATTATAATGCCTAAAACTCAATTAATTGTACTTTTATTATAGAGTTTTGGGAATTATTTTACAATCTGATAAATTTTAGCATTGATTTATTAAGTTTTTAATTAAAACCGGTTCTACACGATTTGACATTTTGAACCTTGAACCGTTAGCTTTTTTGGCTTGATAACCAGTCCCTTTTTTTAACGTTAGCAAATACTGGAACCAATCTAGAACGGTCCTCTTTTTAACAAAAGCGAATATTGAAATCAATTTAAAAAATAATCTGGCGATGTGAGAAAACACGGCTCCGGTTCACTGGTTCACACTAAAATTTTTTTTCCAATAATAATCAATTAAAATTTCAAATTTTTTAAAAGCTCAAGGCCTATAATCTAAGTAACTGTTTTATTATCATTATTCGATTTGAATTATAAAGAGAAATTATACTAAGGTGAAATAAGTGGTGATGATTTAATGAAAGTTTGAAATTTGTGGTTATAAATGAGCAGTTGTCAATCAGTGGTCAAATCAATAGTAGATGGGATTATAATGTGTTTTGATAAATAGAATCAAACATCTACTAAGACTCTATTATGCATAACTAGTTGTATGCCTGTGCGTTGTACGAAATAGAATAATTAGTAAAAAAATGCGTAGTAATTTGGAAAACTCAATAATATAATTTTATTGCGTATTATTCACTCATATACATATGTTACTAATATACATTAATTTCATGTTAAGTATAGAAACTAAAAAACCATGAAAAAGTGAGGATGTGATATTATATAACTCTAAAATTACCCTACACTCATATCCTCATTTAATAAGATGTGGATGATATTAATTTACTAGAATGAATTATTTTCCACATTCATTCTCCACCATATATTCTTGAAAAAATTATATTTCACATTTACTCATCACTTTTCACTGAATCTATTCTAAAAAATTTAAAAGTACAAAGTCTCCTATTACAAAGTCTCTAATTACAAGACTCAAGTGAACCAATATTATAATAAAGGATAAATTCTATATGATTTATCATTTACCTCTAAAATTAATTTTTAATCAATTTCTATTCTAAAAAGAACTAAAAGAATTTTTTATTTTTATTTTAAATCATTATCATCGAATATTATTACTATAGTCTCTCCTCAACTTAAAATTTTCACCAGTATATATAGATTTTCAGAGGAAAACAAATAATAAATTAGGTAACATTCTAAACATATAGCTCTAGGTTTTATGACGTGCAGTTTATCGTATTGAATTAAAGTAAAATTTTTTAAACTAATTTAGTTTAATTTTATTATTATATCATCAATCTCATTAGTATGCACTTAATCGAGATAAGAAAAAGTCTCAACAACCCAAAACTTGAAATTTATATATCAACTGTAAGAATAGATAGGAAATATTAAATCTTTGAAGATAGCCTAAAAACTAATAGAGTATGTATAATAAATATTAATGGATAACAAATAGTATATTATATATAGAATGAAAATATTTTAAATTTTTGTATATTATTATAAAATAAAACAAAAGCAAAATGAAACTAATGAATAAATATTATTTTTTTCTAAAAAGAATGGATTTATTATTATTGTTAATATTATTATAAAGTAAAAAATAAGAGAAGCATAAGAAAGTAGGATAGTGGTTTTGGCGGAAAAACTTGTATATGACCACTATCCTAATTTAATATATAATATATAAGATTCTTCTCCAAGTAGCTTAATATAGGCATACTAAAGGCAGGGAATTAAAAGTGTGAGTTCAATAGCACTTTTATTGAGTTTTGCTAATTATTTGACAATTTTATAAATTTTAGCATTTATTTTTTAAGTTTTCACGACGCTCTTCCGATCTATTAAAACCTGTCCGGTCTTGGTTTGACACGATTCGACCTTTTGAATCTTGATCCATTAGTTTTTCTAGATTGGTGACGGGTCCAGTTTTCTTCATATTTGCAAATACTGAAACCAATCTAAAAAAAAATCTGACAATGTAAGATAAACACGGATACGGTTTATTGATTCAAAATAATCTTTTTTCAAATAATGATCCATTAAAATTTTTAAAAAAAGGCTTCCGCTGTCGGTCCGGCCCAGATGCTGAAACTGAACGTACTTTTGTTAGTCATTTTGGTTGTACCAGTTTGTCCCTCTGTCTCTAATCCTTTCAAGCATAGAATGAAGCGAGTGGGGATTGCCGGGTTTCAGCTGGTTTATGTGCTCTTAGGTTCGATCTCTTATCTTCTAGGGCCAACGCCCCTATTCTATTACATTCCTTTCTCTTTCCCCTTCTTGGGTGAACCTGTCCCATTGCCTGAATCCAGGAATGGTGATGTCTCGTCCTAACATGAGTTACCTCCCCTACAATAGTAGTGGGAGGATTTCTCGCAAGGAATTCTGTCACATCCCTATAGCCAGAGTCAGTCGTTGGAGTTTCTTTGCCCTTTCCCTTTATAGACAATGAAAATAGACAATGAAAGTGTCCCTACCCATCGGACGGCAGCCCTTTCGGGGGTTCCTTAGGGACCGATTCCTTAGGCCTTATTGTGAATAACCCTTATCTAAGTAACTTAATATAGGTATGTTTCTCAATTCTTTTCGTTAAATAACCAATATGAGATTCCCTGTTTATTCCCAAAGTAATGTTTTCAAGGACTCTTAAAAAAAAGAATAAAATTTCAACTTTTTTATATGGTAAATATCAAAAAATTATAAAATTAAATATTCTTTTTCCATATTATTTTAGGTAAAAATTAATTTATTTTAATTATTTAATTAAAATTGGTCCGATACCTTGAACCATTAGTTTTTTCGGTTCGATAACCAGTCCAATGTTTCAAACTTTTGCAAATACTGGAACCAATCTCCAAAAATATCTGTTGGGGTGAGACAAAAATGAATACAGTTCAAAATAAAATTCTTTTAAATAATGATTCATTAAAATTTTAAACTTTTTGGAAGCTTAAAACCCATAATTTAAATCCTTGTCTAAGTAGCTTAATATAGGTATACATCCTCAATTCTTTTTACTAAATAATTAATATGAGATTCCTTCTCTATGTCTGAAGTTACATTTTCAATGACCCTTAAAAAATGAGAAAAAAATTCAACCTTTTTTAAACTGTGAATATCAGAAAAATTATAAAATCCAATGTTCTTTATCCACATTATTTTAGGTAAAAATTATTTTTTTAATCATTTAATTAATATCAATGCAATGACCTCGAATCTTTAGCTTTTCTGATTCGATGACAGTTTCAATTTTTTAAACATTGGTGACTACTAGAACTAATCCAAAAGAAATCAGATGAAATAAATTAAAATAAAAAATTAAGAAAATCGATCAAAAATAAAACTGCTCAAGATAAGGAATGGAAAGTTTAAATATAGAATGAGAGATATTTGAGAAATCTTAGATAGAATAAGTTCTATTAGATGAAGGAATGAAAATCTCGATAAAGAAATAGAGATATTTTTAGATAAAATGAAATCTGATTTGATGATTGGGATTAAAAATTGAAAAATATAGTGATAATAATAAACAAATCAAATATATGTATAAATAATATAAAATAAAATAAAAACTAAGAACCTATAAAAAATGAATGGCCAAGATTGCAAGATAAAGTAAATGTTTGAGATGGCTTAAACCGATTTAGCAAGTAAAAATGAGCGGGAAAAGTAAAAAGGAAATTATTCTGCTTTTATGTATATATAATATAATATAATAATATAATAATAAATAATAATATAGATTCACAATAATATGATTTATTTTATAGTCCCTAGATAAATCAAAACAAACCATTTATATTGTCCCACAAGGGATGCAACATGGCTTCCCAACACAAGTTGAGTGCGTGAAGCTAAATGCAATACGTTCTCTTAGCATATGCTGTGTGAGGATTGTATTATATGTTTTACTTACAGTGATAAAACCGATAGCGGAGTAAATCACTATTTTGAAGCAGCTGAAATAGGCATCCGACATGGAAGCAAAGACTACTTGCAGTACCGAAGAGGTTCCATCCTGTAAACTCACAATTTGGGCAGAGTTTGCAAGATTTCATGTTTCTATAAATCTATGATATGAGTGATCATTATACCAACCTCCGCATTCTCTACAAAACTATGGACAAATATAAGGTCTACATCGGCATAGATAAGAATAATATTTAAGATCAGATCAGCAGCAAATTATAAAATTAAGGAAACATAAATAACACAATTAGGTAGCATGCATGTGCTATATGGTGCTAGAAAATTTTTAATACATTATATTCGTCATCTAACTATGACTGCAATTAATAAATTCATCTAGCAGTCTAGAAACTAGTTTATAAATATATATATATATATATAATATTATTATATTATAATATTATATAAAATTAGCAAGCTAGAAATGCATATAATATATATTTATATATGGCACCAGATGTGAAAGAAAACTAATATTGATTTCTTTTACATGATGTAATTGTATGGCACCATGCGGCGTTAGATATATGACGCTTGAATATAACTATATATACATATGCCTATATAAAGTAGTTCTCTAAATAATTACCAAACATAAATAGCATGGCCTTCAAGAAGACAACATAGTACTTAAAGCTGTTCAAGCACCAGTTAAGAATCTCTATAACTACTGATCTAACATAACCTCCTTAATTAGAGGATTAGAGGCCAAAATCTAAACTTGTCTAGTACTTCTGAGAATAGGGTGTTTCATATATGGAGTTCCTTTCCAAAACTTTCTCGAGGTTTTGTAACAAAATTTCTCACTTTGTGTGATGTGTATAGATACACATTACGTGTGTTTTAATATTCATAAAATACACATGACATACATCTACACATATCACACAGAGTAAAAAGTTTTGTTACAAAATCTCTAAGAAATTTTTGAAGATTTTCCTTCATATATAATTAACAAGATGACTATTTGTGCCTGTATAGATTTTTCTAATGCAAGTGGAAGGATAAAGGTGGGACATACATTTTTCAATGCAGTAGGGTTGATATATATATATATATATATATATATATTCTTACTACCTACGCCTTATTATTACCAGAATTGACCATGAATCTGTACATTTAGACTCATGACCTGTATCCTGCAAAACATTTTTTTTTTTTTTACTGAACACGGCATTCGATTAGTTTCCTGATGATAATTGGATGCAAAACATTTTCTGTTAGTGAATATCCAAGTTAATATGCAACAGGCCTTGTTGATATACAAGCTAATATACAACAAGCCGGTTGGGGACCTTTTGTGAAATCAACCCATTAAAAAATAATTATAAAATAATAGTGGAGAGGATGGAGGAAAGGGTCAACTAGTGGACCTCGTACGAGACTCGAGGGAGAAAAAGTGAGAAAAAATAGTGTAAATGGGAAAAAAATAATTAAAAGAAAATGAAAATAGATAAAATTAAGATACCTACGATTTTTTTTTTTTTTGGGTCTCCCTCTCTCCTCAAATGCACTAGGTCTATTTTTTAGAGCATTGGAGATGCTCTAATAGAACCACGCTTAATCTACTTTGCCGGTTATTGATCGCATCATGAGAAGCTTCATCAAACTAATCGTCTATTGCAAATGTATTTTCCTTCTTACCTGATCTCTCATGTCAATCGCTTATGTTGGTGGATGATGGTCTATGTACATCAGCTGCCGGAATCGCATCTCTGACAGAGCTACTCATCTCGCTTGTCGCTTGTTGCTCACATCACTAATCGCTTTCAAATTGTTGACATAAGTTTGCTAGTTGGGCTGCCTATACAATCATCATCCAAACATGGTCCAACGTCTAATTTGTTTAGGTCCAACGTCTACGTTTTTGGCTGCTAATTTTGTCAATTGCAAAATACAGGATTAATGCTGTTTTCATCATTCCTATTCTGTGAATTTAAACAAATTAGAATTCTCAATTTTCTACCACTCCTAAACGATCAAATATATTCGGGAACAAGAAAATGAAAACTATGATTCTCTTTAATTTTATATATAACCTTAGTCAGTATCCAAAATTAAACCATCAAATCTATCAAGTTGATTTGTGTGTGGGCTTAAGGGTGTTTTATGTTTATGCACACACACGCTTTGCACAAAATGATAGAATTTCGACATCTCGCCATGTTACATTTGATGAAGGTATCTTCCCTTGTGCTGCCAAACACACATAAACCCCAGACTCTCCCTTCCAAAACATCTCCCATATCGTCCTCATGTCCGATTCAAGGAGAAAATACTATGTCTTCACCATTACCTAATCATGATCACGTTGATTTTTCATGAGGCGATTCAATGCTTTGGAAAGGGATAATAGTGTTGCTGATGGTGATAATATTGATGCTTCGAAACAAAGTTGTGAATCTCCAACTAGTGACTCCTTGCAGGAGGAGATTAGGTATACTAATGCGGGAGACTTATCAACTAGTAAATCTAAGGAACAAAGGGGTAGAAAAGCCATGTGATGTACATCCTAAACATCACATGATTACTATATCTAAGGCAGGGAATTTTAAGCCAAAGGTGTATGCTGCCACTAATTTGGAGAACATTGAACCATCTAATGTAAATGGAGCTTTGCAACCTGGTGTGGAAACAGGCCATGGTGCAACAGTATAATGCTCTCATCAAGAGTCAGGCTTGGTGCCTGGTACCTGCCTCTAAGGATTGCAAGATTGCTGGATGCAAATGGATTTTTAAAAGCAAGAGAAACTCAGATGGTTCAATATCAAGATACAAACTCAGTTAGTAGCAAAAGGCTATAATCAAACTCTGGGTTTTGAATTTACGGAAAATTTAGCAAAAGGCTATGATCAAATTCTGGGTTTTGAATTTACAGAAAATTTTATCCCTGTTGTTAAACCAGTTGTAATAAGGACTGTTTTGACTCTAGCTTTGGCAAGAGGTTGGATACTTCGGCAACTAGTTAACCAGTCTTTGGGTTTTGAATCTTCAAGAGGTTGGATACTTTGGCAACTGCTTGTTTTTTTTTTTTTTATATGGATCACCACAAGATCAACAACTTACATGCTGGTTTATGTGGATAACATCATAGTCACAGGAAGTAGTCCACTTGAAATCAATGATCTGATCACTTAATTAGATAAAGAATTCTAACTTAAAGATTTGGGGAGGTTGAATTATATTTTGGGCATAGAGTTGAAATAAACTGAGGATGGAGTAATTTTCCTTTCCCAAGAACAATACGTTGTGGATTTGCTCCAGAAGACCAAAATGCTGGATGCTAAAGAATTTCCAACTCCTATAGTGTCTGGCTTAACTTTGTCAACAGGAGTTGGTGATCCATTTGAAAATCCAACAAAATCCAACTCTCTATCATAGCACATTCGGTGCATTGCAGTATGTGACCGTGACACCTAGAGAAAGTCCTATACTGTAAGTAAAGTTTGTCAATTTATGCACAATACTATTGAACTTCATCGGAAAGCTATCAAACAGATACTTCGATATTTGAAAGGAACAGAAAATCATGGATTGTTTCTTGAGAAAAAAAAAATGGACATGCAGCTACTGGGATTTTGTGACGCTGATTGGGCAACTGATCCAGATGATACGAGGTCAGTTACTGGTTATTGCTTGATGCAGGGAAATAATTTGATCACACAGTGCCCAAAGAAGCAACCAACGTATCAAGGTCGCCCAACTCAAGCAGAGTATTGGAATCTAGCCAATGCTACTCCCAAGCTAGTTTGGGTTCAGTCACTACTAAGAGATCTCAAGATGAGAATTACAAGAGTACCAACTCTCTGGTGTGATAATGCAAGCACAATGGCCGTTAGTGCAAATCCAGTGCTACAGTCAAAAACTGAACACATTGAATTAGACTTGCTCTTTGTGAGAGAAAAGGTACTCAACATGCTCCGACCTTTTATCAAACTGCAGACATCCTTATAAAGGAGGTATCTCAAGAAACTTTCATCGTTTAAAGGACAAGGTTCGGGTCGTTTCACAAACCACCCTCAAACTTGAGGGGGAATGTTAAAGAGATGGGTAAAAGGAAAGGGTCTTGTAGTTCTATGTTATATTTCTATTTCTTTATTTTATAATATAATAATATTTATATATACTAGAATATTGTTGTAGTGTATATGCGTGCTCTAATGTAATAGGAACAGGGCTGGTGCTTTTTTCTTTATAAAAGGGAACCATGTACAACAGTGACCAAAAACACAAAGGATACAACATCAGTCTTCCTGGAATTCTTATGCATTTCTTTCTGCTGTACATGAGACAGTGCTTCGTGCTCAGAAAAAGGACTGCTATTTTTGGCATCAACCATTAGCGATTCATACTAGCTGAATCTTCTGCACAAAATTCGGCCTAGGGAACAACTTTTAATTTCATTAATTGATTTTTATCTCCACCAAGGTGATCATTGACGTCTATTACTTTTTCTCATTGCAAAATACAGGATTAATTCTAGTCTACATCATTCCTATTCTTTGCATATAAACAAACTGGAATCCTCAGTTTTCTATAACACCTGAATGATAAAATTTCTCCAGGAACATGTGTGCTTGACGGATTATCATTCTTTTTCATTTTATAAATTTAACTGGGTATGCGGAAGCATGAAAGCTAACTAATTGATTGGCATGTGAGTATATGTGTAGGCGTGTGTTTATGTTTGTGTACAAGCACCCCAAGTTAACTATGGGGGAGACTCAAGCACCCACAGTGAAATGTTAAAGTCCGAGTACCGTATCAATTGCATAAGCTCTACTCCAAGTGGACTGCTGACTGGTGCTCTCAGAACCACTTTTGGTTATTGACACATGAGGCCCTTCGATGAAGGAATTTGAGACTGGCTTTGGAGAAAAGCACATCTGATTAGCGGAAGCTATCAGTAATCCAGCTTCATTAGTGGTAAAAGGACTATTGAAATCTGGGAAAGTACGCATTATCACTTTTTTAATTGCAGTCATGGAGAAGTGCTTCTCTAAAGCATGTACAAAGGTCTCATCACCATCATCAGAGTAGTCGCTCTCCTGAACCCCATCCATCATTTGTTTAAACCTTTTGTAGACAATAGGATGAGTGACTGGTGATGCCATAGCATTCAGCATCATTTGGCGAACGCAAGAACACCTGAGCAAGGAGACCACCGCCTTTGTCAGTGAACGGTTGGTGGCCTGAATTCGCTATGC
>CAVNYN010205243.1:0-29506 GCA_963692815.1 Nyctanthes arbor-tristis | reverse complement strand
ACGTGTGCTCTTCCGATCTCCAGGGGGAAAAAGGCGGCGCTGGTGGTCGATACTGGTGAGATTCGAAAAGAATAGACAAAAATGAAGGAGACAAAATTAGATCCCCCCCCCCCCAAAAAAAAAGAATAAACAATAAAACTAACCTTATTGGTAGAACAGAAAGCTTCATTTCTTGTAGTCTAGGATAGCAAATTTTTAAGAACAAGCCATGAATTAAAAGAAAATCACTTAGCTGAAGCATTTGACCCATGGTTCGTGATAGAGCAATGACCGCCAGCAAGGGGAAATATTCTAGAGCATATTATAGTAGAGGAGAAGAATCTATGTAGGTCTTTGAGTGATTCGGGCAGAGGAGATTAGTTCAGAGCAGAAGAAGATTGAGGTCTGCGTTTCAGAGAGGGGAAAGGTGGGTTTGCTTTTTGATTTTGGAAAAAATTTTCGAGTGACTACCTGTGTGTTTTTCCTGGGTGTATTTTGGCAGGCGGAGAGTTTTTAACACTTAAATGATAGTTTATTTACCACGGTAAAAACAACTATCCTAAATAATTGAATCAATTACTGCAGTAATACTCTTTTGGGTGTAAATGCGACATGCATTTTATCACATTTCAAATACTATAGGTAAAAGACTTTTAACTATAGTTTTCCCTGCCGTTGTAAACACTTCGTGGTAGAAAGCTAATTTTCTCCTAGTGCATAGGAAACTAATCTTTTACATATATAAAAAAGTGCTTTTACACATTCTTAGATGTGTTTCCTTCTTTTAGTGCCTTACTTAAGCCACTTGAAATCAGATGTACTATAACATCAATGACCCATGACAAATAATTCTTACCGATATGTCATGTGCAACAAACTAAAATTTGGTGATATTGACTATTTGTATAACTTTATGATATGTAAAGTCATAAATTTAATGTCAACATGACATGAATATTTATACTCTCCTTCAAAAAGTATTAATATTTCACATATCACTAATATCTATAGTCATCAAAACATATACTACTTCAGAAGTATAGTAAATTATACTTTTAGAATTAATTTGAGTTATTACTACTTTAGGAACAATAAATTGATATTCATTAGAGATATCAAATTATTAAATAATTTAGATCCAGTATAGACTGCTCTCGAAGAGCGTGTAACATTTTCTAGAATATTACAAGTAGTTGTGTGACTTCAAGAGCAAAAACTTATTTGATCTAATCAAAATAATAATGAACTAAAAGTAAATAATAAGATAAGAAATAAATAATGCTTATAACGAATAATAAAAAGAGATAATTGTTTCATAATGAGCATTATAAAATATTCTTCAAAAATATTTGTTTATTGTGTTTTTTTTTTTCAAGAAAACACATATTTGAATCTTATATATCAAGCCTTCAAGAGCACACCATGTCGGATTGTAATATGACGAGATCCATTTTAATTGTGCTCGTCAGAAATCACAACGAATTAACTTGATAATATTTAGGACTACCAACAACTGGTTATCATGTATATCTGGGAAACCAATCATAGTTAAAAGACTCTTTAAGAGTAAATCATATTTGATAACATAACAATCTTTAGGATTATTAATACAATTCGAACAAATCCGGTTTCTTTAGAAAATCAGTATTAAGAATATATGTCAAGACTCTTCAGGAACCAGTCATATTATATTCTTATAAAATATAAGATATAACTGTGATTCTTTAGAAACTCATCAAATAATATTCACTATATCTTTAGGATTATTGATAAATATTTCTTAAAGAAACACGATAAGTATAAGAGTAAAGCTATCTAGTATAACTGGTACTTGGCATCATATCAAGGTGACATTAAATGATAGGTTGAATTAAGTGATTAATTTATTTATTCATTTAATTTCACTTATCATTTAATGCCACATTTAATGTCACCTAAACTGGTGTCAAACGCTACTGGTACTACATAATATTATTCTAAGTATAAATTGATGATCCATTAAAGATTGCGAAACTATACCAATTATTCAATAACTACACAAAAAATTATATATAGAGTTCAGTGAAATAATATCAACAAGAAAACTATTTGCTCGTGCCTATGCAGTGAATTAAGAATAACAATCATCCCAAACCCTTTTCTAGGCAATTACAATAAACATAAATTAATAGTAATCAATCTATATATCACGCATGTATCAAGAAAAATAGTTAAATGTAGTTTACAAAGAAAAGGAGAAACATACCGCATATACGCAATTAAAGAAGTTCAAATATTCAAGAACAAAAACCAATACATAGTACCTATTACTAATTACTAGCCTATACCCATTATTAATTACTAGCCTATTATTTTAGTTGGTCTAATGAATCAGAACACGACAAGTCCTACGACTCCAGAACCCGACTCCATTCTTCCTTTCCTTCGCAGGTAAGCAAAGTGATCAATAATGATGATATAAAGCTTAAAAGTTGTTTGATGCCTTGATGTCCAAAACTAATACAAACGAATTTTAGTAGATAAGTTGAAAATTGAAATTGTGTAGGCTTGAAATTAAAGATCCTCAGATGCATGCATGAAATTCGGTATACTTGGAAACTAATATATGAAAAAGGATTTTAATTGAATAGTTCTTGATAAAACCAAGAATAGACAATTTAATAAATATTGCATATTTAATCATGGATCACGGTATTGCTACGAGAAACAGAACAATCTTCCACGGGATTTGGTAATATAGAAAAGAAAAACGGCTTGACGATTTGAAAAATCCGAGTTTCTTGTGTTAATAACGTGTTATAAACTAGAAAAAAATAATATAAAAATAGATAGAAAAGTTAGAGTGAAAACCATGAATTATATATCATTATGAGAACCAAAGCCATATATTTATATGTACAAGTCTAAGCCACATACAGGTACAAGTCTAGAGTTTTAAAGATATAATAGCCATTCACTAATTACATAATTACTTACAGCATCATAATTGCAATTTGAGTGGTGTATTTTGTTTTCTCCAAGATTTTTAAATTGAATTTAGGTTATTTATGTAAATTAATTCGTGGTTGCATTATAAAATAAATGTTTTAAATAGTGTGTATTTATAATGTGATGTAATAGATAAAAAATGTGGTGTTAATATAACTACCCTTATCTTTTTAAATAAACGAAGAAAAAAATTAAAAATATATGAAAATAATATAAAAATAAAAAGCAAACACTTCCCACTAACGGTTCTGAAACCCTGACAACATTGACAATTGCAAGCTCTCGTTGTCCCCTTGTCAACAACGGCATAAACAAATTCACCGAAAAAGTAAAATTAATAATCACCGATGGTTCTTTCACCTTCATCGACGTATTTCTAGCCAACTGATGGCAGTGCGGGCAGTGCAAGGAGTTTCTAAATCAGCATCAAACAATAAATTCTCTTGTTGAGATTATTTTTCTCCTTCACTCTCAAAACATTTTGAGGAATTGTGGACAAATTCTGGAGAACCCCGATTGATTCAAAATCAGACACCTTGATTTTCTACTGATTATTATTCAAACTTGCAACCAAGCACTATCGAAATCGGGCGTGGGCGGCCCAATCATGGTCAAGCAATAAAATAAATTTCTTAAATTCATTCACCACAATATCAGCCACTGATTGGTAAATCGTATTAGGGATTGAATCAACTTATTTCAAAAATGACTTACGATAACTCTTCTGCGTTTGCGCAATTGAGAAATAACTCTTCTGCGTTTGCGCAATTGAGAAATCAATTTGATAAGCTTTTTTATGCTTTGCAATTTAGTTGCCGCCGCCCAAGTCCATCTAGGACATAAAACCACTGGTGCCTCTGTTATATACCGGCCAAAGGTTGGAATGGGTGACGTATTTGCTATTTAATTTTTATATTATTTTCCTATAATTTTATTTTTTTATTTTTAATTTTAAAAAGATAATAATGATACATAGGTAATTTCACCCAAGGTCTTCAACATTTTAAAAGGGTAGAATTGCCCTTTTATAAAGATTTAATGGTTTAAATAGATGGAAAGTGTTAACAGGAACTTGGAAAGAGATTTTCTCAACTGTTAAGGATAAGGATGGCAATTGACCCCGACCCAGCCTCTACCCCACAGTGCCCCGAACTGAACGGGGCAAAAAAAAAAAGGAAAGCGCAATTACACAACCTCAAATTTTATTAAAATTTTTTTTTGAGAGTGATTGTTAATTTCAAGAAGCTTAGAAACGTCAAAATTCACCATTAAATCCCTTAAAAAAATTTTAAAAAAAAAGGGGGCAGTTTGCTACCCCGAACCTCCCTAGCCAGAAATAGTCGGGGCGACAAGGCAGGGGGCGGAAAATGTTATTAGGTCGGGGCAGCGCAGGGCCAATCCGCCCTGTTGCCATCACTAGTTAAGTTCCCGTAACAACAAAAATAAAGGTTAAGGTGTAATCCATTAAACATTGAAAGATTAGAGACGTGTATACATTAACCACAGAATAGCATTACTCCTTTTTTTTTTTTTTTTTTTTTTACTTATCGAGTTACTTAATGAAGGCGGATATATCCTTTTGCCCCTACCCTTGGTGTATTAGAAATGATATGGTGCCAATCTATGAGACGCTGTGTTGTGCCTAAACGTACATGGTATGACCGTATAACACGGTAATAATGTCATTCATCTAGCATCATACCATTTCTAGTTGATGTATGTCTTTTTGCCCCACCCTTATTTTGAAATTTTTATGGACCAAGCTCCCCAATAAAGGGAAAAGAGAAAGTAACATGACTAGGTATAATATCAGAACTGCCAAATATCAGTATGATATAGAGAAAAGAAGAAAACAAGAGCAAGGGGAAAAAATTAGAAGCCAAGATATTATTACAGTAAATATTATACCACATTCATAATTAAAACAGAGTTTCAAAATACAAAGACCACATGACACAAAATATGCACGGCCTGTTCGCAGGCCATTTCTATACACACTTCATAAACAGCAATCCTGACCTGTCTCTATGGCTACGCGATTAGTGACTCGTCCAGCTCTACAGACCACTACCATAAAGTTTATACAGTGCGTGGAAATTGAAGGGGAAAAAGGGGAATGCAGAGACAGTTGAACATATACATACACTGGCAGAGAGATTTCACGTATCAGCAAAAGTTTCGCCTTGTTCCTCTTCCCTTCGTTAAAAATAGTAATTTGCCGTGGATAAACACTTCCTCTGTATCTGCAGACACTACTTACAAGACGATCATAGGAAGCATCCATTAAAAAAAAAAAAAAAAATAGCGGATACTGCCTGGTAAACAGGCTAAACAGAAGCTCGAGTTTCATGATTAAGATAATATAGATTTTTATATGTAAAGCTACAGAAGTCAGACTGATTGTGATTGATCGGTTACTTTATGCACTTTCAATTTTTCTCTGGCATCCCATCTGGATCACCCTTTGGGCTGTCCAGAGAATCTTCAATATACGATCCATCAGGCTGACGGATAAAGACATTCAGATTGCTGGATGGTAAAGAGTCCTGATTGCAAAAAAAGAAGCCTTCAGATAGTATTATATCCAATGAGTAAGATGAACCGTTTTATAAACAGAAATTTAAGCATCTAGTGACCATCTAGAAGTTCAGATTACAAAATATTCTTGAATGTCAAATGACGAGAAATAGGAAAGTAACCTGAGAAACTATCTCACACAAACAAATTCATAAACCAAATGTTGGATAATAATATGTATCCAGAAAGCATGACAAAATATATATCGAGACATACAACATCACCAGTTCCTTGGCCCTTTGGCTGGAATAGAATAGGTCGACAGCGCTTGTCTTCGTTCATCAAAGTTGAATTCTGGAAATGTGAAACAAGAGCTGCTTTTCCCTGGATTCGTGCATATGCCAAAGAAGAAACCTTCTCGCTATTAAACTTTTCCCATTTCTTACCATTAAATGCCTGCACAGATTTGCATGTGACAAGACATCTTTCACCATTCAGATTTTGAAGTAAAATATAATTTTACTCAAAGGTGTTACAGAGTAAGGTCACAAATAAAATTGCCAAATGACTCAAAGTATACCGTTATCTGCCCATATTATAACATACCACAGCAACATTATGTTTACATAGATGCCAGGGAAGTGATTGATAAATTTAAAAAATAAAATAAAATAACATAAAATAAAATAAAAGAAGAAAGAACAAAAACCTCATAGAAGGTTATAATGTGTGATGGAGACACCATGTTGATGAAGGCATACCCAACGTTGCACTTATTCTGGACAAAGGAACTAAACATAAACTCTCTTTGCTTTCTTTAGCAAATAAGTAGATAAATAAATAAATAAAATTTAACTCAACTGAGAAATTACCTTAAAATCGATTGGCAAATAGAGGAAATCATATGTACCCTTGTGAGTCTCATCAATAGCCACCAGCAGCATCTTAGACGTGTACCTTCAATACAGGAAAATAAGAAAAGTACTTCGAGAATCTATAATAAGGGAAAGAAAATGAATTATAAGCTTACTTGTTCGGGATATTTTTTATCATCAAAGTAGTCCTAGTGTCCTCCCCGTTGACTATCTTTTCTAGATCTAGTTGATACTGCTGCTTGTTATCAATGTGGCTTCCATTATCAGCCCTTCTAGTTCGTCCATGGTCACCAATAAATGCATCACTACCAGTTGCTCCCGTGCCACTATAAGAACCATAATATACAGGACCATTTCTTGACGCTGACATCATTCTAGCACTAGGAGAACCACTTCCATTGAAGTTTCTGGCAAAAGCAACACCTACATACATGGCCCCAGGAAACCCCATATTCATTGCATGGTTCACGTTATTGTGACCAAAATTTCTCGCTTCAAGTGCTGTGGTCACATGAGATGTTTCTGGAGACTCTGGGAAAAAACCAAAATGCCTTTCTAGTTGAATACCAGATGGAGCAGATCCAACAAGATGGTGTGAAATGGGAAATGAGCCATGCCTGCTGGGGTATGGATAGCCAAATCCCTGTCTGGAGGACGAAAATGGGTGTCCTTTCAAATATGTTGACCAGGCAGATGAATTTTTGTCCACTGAGTGAATGGTGGGACTTCCCCAGAGAAACTGAGGGCCAGAAAGTGTTCCAACGCTAGATGACTTGGAATCACCAAATGATAAAACAGGTCCAGGACTTGAACTTAAATTTGGATCAGGAACCGAATAATGATGCTGATAAGCTGCTCCTGGTGCTGTATTAGCCTTGGTAATTACCTGGTTCACATGGTTCATTCTTCCTGGGTCTCTACCGATCGGAGCAATCTTTACAGGATTCGAAACATGAGAAGGAAGAATGGAAGCCAAACCAGCCAAATGGTTGCTTCCTACTGGTCTGAGATTTCTCAGACCAGGTGACTGACTATAACCATGCAATGAAGTTTGCTCAACTGGACTGCCAAATTTTGACCAGCTACCTGTAACTTGTGCAACCAGCTTCAGCTCAAAACCACACTCGAATTGTGAATAAAAACTATATAAATTGGACATATTCATTCCTGTGACGAGGATTGTCCTTCAACATACCTGGAGGAGAGTTGCCTATAGGGGAACCAACTTGATGAAACAAGCTTCGTGTGTCATCTAATTCATGTTCTTGGCTCAGTTGCAGCGTTAAGCTAGAACCCAGAAAAACAAAAATATTATTATGTCAATTTTCCAGCTTGTTTAATCCGCAAGGAAATATATATCAAAATGAAAAGCACCAGACAGGCACCAGTATATTATACTTCCTATTTTCAGTTGGACTAACAGGAGATGGAGAGCAATAAGGTGAAGCTGACAAGTGACAAAAACCCATTTTTCCCTCATCAAGTAGAAAAGCCGCAATTATAGCAGCGAAGATAAAAAGAGGAAACATATAATTTTTTGTTAGCAAAAGACGATAAAGGAGATTGTAAAAATTAAAGCAAAAACGATATCAGAGCATAAGAGCATGAAGAATTTATGCACCTCCGGCGGGCTCCACCAGGTCGGCTAGGTTCAAGCTTAATGCGCTTCCCAGCTATGTCTCTTCTGTTTAAAGCCTTAAGAGCTTCTTCTGCAGCTCTGACATCATAAAACTCAATGAACTTGTGGTGGCGTTTATGAGGTGTTTCCCTGATCTGCATTTCATAAAGAAACAACTAATGCAACAGAAGAGAAAGTAAAATAGGAGAAGCCACTTAGAAGCAAATAGAAAACAAGGACGAGAAGTTGATAACAAAATGCATGGGCAAAAGTATACCTCCTTGACTTCACCATAAGCCCCAAATATTTGGCGAAGGTCATCATTAGTTACTGATGCATCTAAGTTGAACATCACAAGAGTTCCTTGGTTAATATCTTTATCTGATGGGTTATCCTGAATGTGGCAAGAAATTTTCAATATGTCGTCGTCATCATCATCAACAACAACAATAAATGCCATGGTTGTACATACCTTGGGAATTGAAAAATGAATATCAAGTTTTCTTCGCCTTAAAGGCTTGTTTTGTAAGGCGCGCATTGCAGTTCGAGCAGCTCTTATGTCATAGTAAGATATCATCACAAATCCCCGATGCTTACATGCAGTGTAGAGAGTTCTAATATCTCCATATTGCTATTAGGAAAAGAAAAAGAAACAAATATAATTAGCATAACCAAATATACTAGAAGAAAATTTGCTATGAGGATAGAAATGATTGATTTTCAAAAACTTGACGAAACACAATGGCCATTATCGTAACAATTAACAATAGTTTGATTAAGGCGCTAAATAAAAGCATATGCAGCTTGTCAACATCTTAGAGGCACATACCTGTCTTATTTTTTAGATAAAACTTGAGATGTACGAGAGATTGGATTCAAAGAAAACTTCAGTTTAAATTAAACTGGTACCAGGATACGAATTCACATATTTATAAGGTTTAAAATCAGAACTCCTAATATAAGTGCAAAACTTGTACAGCATAGAAATCAGATCATGACTTTACTGCCTTTGGAATGTCCTAAAATTATCAACCTAAACACCAATATACGGATGTAATATGTACCATCTCTTTCAATTTCTTCTTCTTCTTCTTTTCTTTTTTTTTTTTTAAAAAAATTAATTTATTGTCAAGAACTCTTGTAGTTTGACGAATATTTTTATCTATCAATCAGCATTTTGTAACAAATTACATACTGATCTGAATCAAGAAGGAAAACAATCAGTTCATTTCTTCAGCACCTCAGAGAATAACTGATACATTCATTTACAACAGTTATATTGACCATCCATGCACTACTAAAATGTTCTTGCACTCAGATGAATGCATAATTGCAATATAAAGCACCATTTGCTCCATCTATGTTAATATGAAAAGAAGATAATTAAGTTCCTTTATTATCAGTAAAAACATAAAAGTGCTACTCAGATACCACCTCCACCTCCATCTAATAGGCGTCCATGTTGTTTTAGTTTCTCGCACTCTACATGATGCCATTGTAGCAAACATCAGCAGCATTCAAAATAAGTTTAGGGCAACACACGGCCATGCCCACTCAATAATAAAGGAATAAGGAACGAGTAAATGAATGATATCTTCAAGTTTTCCAAATTATCAAAATGAATAAGCAGGAAGCAAAGAAATACAGGAAAAACAACTTGATGAGCAAGCAATATAAACGAAGGGTGAAACTATTGGCAGAGATAAGAAGCAAATTAGGCATCTGGCTCACAAATTGTACCTCAAAGAGAGACCTCAATTCTGAGTCCTCTACATTACTGTTTATATTCCGTACAAATAATGTTCTTGAAGGATGCTCTCCATATGGGTGTTCACTACTAAGAGTTGCAAAGCCATTTGGGAAACCATAATGTGGAGTTGTGTTTCCATCAATATTATCGGGCATACATAACCACAACATGCCATTTGCTAGATTCTCCTGAGGACCGGATTCCATTTCTAATCCTCCTCCACTGCTAAAGAAATCATCATCCAATTCCTCAAGTTGAGATGGCAAGCCACTAAGATCAAAATCATCCATAAGACCAGCGAGGAGCTCCTCTTCATCACCCGGGAGAAAGTTATCTATAGCATCAGGTTCAATATCTTCAAGAGGATCCTTAACTTCATCTAGAAAGAGCAGTTTATTTGGGCTAGGATGGGTATCATCAACCAATTGACCACTTTGCTCATTCAGATTTACTGCGCCCACAAACAAATCAGATCTAAGAAAACATTTGAGGTAACATACATATACAGAGAAGCTCAATGACTTGTTCTTACATTTCTCATGTGGAAGGACAGGCAATGAGCTTGAGAAAAGGCTAGCATCAGTTGACGAATGATGTGAATCCGTTCTAGATGGAATTCTGAATTCACTTTTCTCTTTGCCTGGGATATTTCCAAATTGATTTTTAGAAATATATACAATCAGGCTATGAGAGCATATTACTCAAAGTGCATCTCAGCCTGTGACACAATCTAACCTGCAAAAACTGAGGAGCCTTCAAAATTACCTGAAATACAGTTATGTGAAGGTTGCTCCATTGCATCAGTTCCTGCAAAGATAAAACAAAAATAAGGTATCATTAAAGCCCTGTATTAGAGAAGAAGTTAAGTTCATCAATAAAATAGAATTTCCAAAAAGCACGTGAACAAGAAGAAAAGAAAACTCAACGATGACATCTATAAGCAATGAGGATGGATCTCCGTGGCAGAGATATTATGGATGCCCATATCATGATTGGAAAGAAAATCTATCAGCTCAATTCTCTGAAGTACAAAACGGCAAGAGATCCTCTAATTGATCCTCTAAAGTTAAAACTTAAAAGAACTTATTCCAGAAACAGTCTCAGAAAGAAACAATAGAGTGCGCAGACACATCTTTACATGCAGGCATAACAAGCCTGAGTTCCTATTTGACAATGGATCACAATACACACAAATAAGAACCTGAAAACCTCCAGTGTGTATCAAACAGCAATAACAACGCTCCAGTCCAAAACAAAAAGGAAGTACCAAATTCAGGGATTTCATGGCTGGAATATCAGTGAAAGGTAAACGGTAGCTTAACCAACCAAAAATGATCTAAACAGAGAAACGTTTGGAATACAAAATGCGCAGCTGATTAAAGTAATTAAAAGTTCAAGTCATGTATAACCCCCTCAGAATTCGAGGTAATGGAATTATTACAGATGAATTCACAGTGCAATCTAATATTTGGTCAACTCAGTCCCCCAACCCACCCCAATACATAAAAACAAACTAAAATTTATAAAATCCCTACATTGCTCAAACACATAAAGAACCCCCATAAAACCCACGAGAAATTCAGAATTTTCTTCCGACAATAAAACCAAAATCTAGGAAAAGATCAGATATCTCGTGCTTTATAGAAAATAACGACAGCAAGTTACCATAAAATCAGATAAAGTTAGTCTTTAACACAATTAACATATGAAAACTAAAGAGGAGTAATAAAAGAACAAAGTACTAGAAACCCACGTCAGTTATACGGTGAAAAAATAGAATAAAGAAACCCAAAAACGAATGCAGGAAGAAATACCTCATGAGACAGCCGAAGATGGTGAGAACTGCCCAAACAATGTCAAATGGAGAGGAGTTAGAAGGAAAAAGGTTAAAAAAACGAAAAGGGCAAAATATGATCCTGGGTAGAAAATAGAAGAGATTAATTAACAAGTTCACAGAAGAAATCAACACTTCAAAAACAGTTTCGTAGAAGTATAGAATTCCGCTCTTCTACCCTTCACTTCCTCGTCTTCCGCCGGAACCCCAGTAAATATATTTTCAGAGAAAGGGAAAGAAAATAACTTGGATGAAACCCCGAAAAAGAAGAAAAAGCGTAGATGAAATGGTCCAAAGAACCCAGTGGAGGGAAAAATAATAAAAGATTAAAAAAAAAAAAACTTTTTTTAGGCTTGGGGCGCGGCCAATTTGAAGTTGGGCTCAGGGGCAAGTAATTTCGGCCCAAGAAGGAAAAAAAAGCTTCACAAAAAAGTGCTCATTGGCTTCACTCTTCTCAACAGACAGTCGATCCTTTTTACTCAGTTGCCCTTTTAAAGACTCAAATCGTCCCTCAAATGCTAGCTTTGGTGGCGGCAAATGGTAGTTCGGCAATGGCTAGAGGTAGGCGGGAAGGGTAGCGATTGCCAGTTGGTTTCTCCTCTTTTAGGCATCTTTTTCCTCTAATCTTCCAGGTAAATTCTTGCCCTAATTCTTAAATTGATTTTGTCCTAAGTTAAGCTTGAATATGCCCTAACCCCTAAGTTATTGTGATTCTGTTATCCTATAAGATTGAGGCTACTATTATTTTTTAAACTTGACTCAAACTTGCCTCATCTACTTTTAGGAAAGAAAAATTCTATTTGAACAAATGAGTGAACAAAAAGAGTGAGAAAATAGAGATGTGGCTATGTGATAATCATTGATGAAAAGGTGATGTGATGTGTTGAAAAAAAAGATGATGCCATGCGTCAATTTTGTTTAAGTTTTTTTTTATCTTATTTTGTTCAAGTAGTAAAACTCTTTAGGAAAATCTCTCTATTTCTACTGGATGTTGGAAGGTAGAAACTTCAAGCAAGGAAATCCTATGGCATCTTTCAAAATTCATCATTATATAGCAACAAAATTTTCAATATTTAAAGCCCTATAGGAAGACAACTTCAGTATGATAGCATCATAACTGAAAATATTGAAAAAGTGATTATGTTTCATGTTAAGGAAGTATCATCCGGTCTAATGATCGTAGGGTAAGAAACCATCGTGACTTGATATAATTTAAAATTTAAACTTTAGATAATGATATAATGTAATTCCCTAGTTGGTTGAATTGAAGAAAAATTATGATTTAAGTAATTGTTGAAACTTGCTAACTTATTTAGTGTTTCTTTAATTAATTTGAGTGATTGATATTGTCACCAAAAGTTTTCTATCTTGCTGGAAATAATTGTTGAAACTTGAAACTCGTGTAAATTATATATAGTGTAGAATGTGGATTATACTTTGTAGAAGGAAATTGTGAATTTTTAGGTACCAAAAAAAAAAATTGCAAAATGGATTGTTATTGTTTTTAATGTTAGCAGGTGAATTATCTTTTGGAAAATAAATCATCATGTAAACTCAAAATAGATATTGATTCTCTTATTGATGAATTTGCTGCGTTTAGTTTACATTTTAGCCTAATATACTAGGTCATGAGTTGTTGAACACTATTTGTAATGCACTAGAATTTTTTTAATGTTTTCAAAAATTAATACTTATATATAACTTTTTTTGAGTTTTCATTCCAGCTCCCGCCTCTCTTCTGTATAGACGCCACTACAGGATGCAGTGATTTTCTGAAGAGAGAGAGAGAGAGAGAGAGAGAGAGAGAGAGAGAATTTGGTGGTTGGTTTGTATCTAGAAGTGAAGAAAATGGTGAGAATGAGTTCAATCTTCGCATTGTCAGTTGGAGCCTTCATCTTCTGGCAGACTATGGACAAAGTCCATGTCTGGATAGCCCTTCCACAAGACAAGAAGGTATTGCCTGCCCAACGCTGTTTGCGTATATATACTTTTCTTATACATATATGTTTGTATATGGGACTGATTAATAGTTTAGCCAGGATTAAAATGGGTTTTCAATTTGATCTGGATTAATTGCCTCGTCTTGAGGGGTTAATTTTGGCTCAAATGGGAATTAAATCTTGGATCTGTGTTGTATTCATGTTTGTTCATATATTAATTTTTATTATTAACTGTTGTCTCTAATCCAGTGCTCATAGACCTTTCATATAAAGAATTAGATATTCTAGAATGATTAATTGCGGGCTCTATACTACAAAATTTGAACTTTTGGGGAGAAATATTATTTGAAATTGGTAAGGAGTTTATCTATGGTTCTACTTCTTGTGTTTCATGTCCATAAGCAACGAAATTGGGCCTTGTATTTTAACTTATGTGGAAGTGTTCCTATAACACTTACATAAGCAGGATGTAATTAATATTATTTTCAAGTTTTATTATGTTCAAGACAAATTAATGGGTTAGGAATTATCATGCTACTAAAAAAGTACCCTTTTTATTTAGGTTACCGATTTTTTTTTTCAAATTTTACCCAAGCATGCTACAATTGTTGTGGTGAGAGTGTTTTGTTATTAATGTCCAATGTCCATAGCTAATGTTGGTGCTTTTTATTCAACTCTAATCTAACTATAGAAAGAGAGAATGGAGAAAAGATGCTGAGATAAGAAGAATGCGAGAAGAGCCCTATCAACAGCAAAGAGAGAGAGACTCTTGCCTGAAATGCTAATGGATTTAACTCTAATCACAGTTACGATGGCCATCTTGTCGTTTTCATAATCTTAATGCTAGACAGAATCTTTATAAAGCATTGTTGGTATTGAATTTACGGTTAATTGTTGTTGATGTATTTGAGATTTGCACACACTTGGTTGGTTTGGATGTCATCATTCAGTATTTTCAATTGTTGTTTCTATAGTTTATTTACTTGCAAAGAATAATGCCATTTTGTTGGCTCATCTGATGACACTCCCCACCCCTAGCATCTTTAGTATACTAGAAATATGACATGCGCCGACGGTAAATTCTAGCTAGAAGTTAGAATTCACTACTAAGGCTCATTTACTTATTAAAATTTTCTAAAAATTTTTGGTAACATCTCCCCTATTTTATGAATAAACCTCCCTGCATGACAAGAATTTTACCAATCCTAAACTCCAACACAATCCAAAACCCTGACTGACCACCACAACACACCAAGTCAAATATATATATATATATATTTCATAAGGAACTCTACATAGAGATATATCAAAAGTATATTAGCCTTATTCTTTTCTTCTTAATATACATAAGCATGTAATATATCAAAATGTATTTAACTACATCAAAACACATTTCCTTGTTACATTTCTAGTTGATCATGCTAACCTTGTCAAAAGGCTTGTCTCTAGAACGGACCTCAAGTGTTGCTCAAACTTCAATTAATACCTAGAAGGGGAAACATTGAAAAGTATTTTCGTGAGCATTAATGCCGAGTGAGTGGAATGCTAAAAAAAGACTGTTATACTTTTAAGCATAACACATTTCTTACTTTTATATTCATCCAAACAAATCGTAAGAAATTCACCTTGGATCAAACATTCTTAAAGTCATTGCAATGCTAGAACACCACGAAATCTTTTCATTTCAATACTATTATAGAATTTTCCCCTCAAGTGTATCCAACATTCTATAATCATGATATCAAGTCATACGCACGTAGACGTCAGCTTGGGCCATAGGTACCTTATGACCTCTTCGCCCTATGCGGCACAATGAACAGCTTGAGCCATAGCTAGCACATAGGCCCCCTCACCTGGGCAGCGTTCATTGGTCAGCTTGAGCCATAGGCCCCTTCGCCCATAGGCGGCATGATCATAAACATAGGATACAATTCGGGGAAATTTCAAATCATGCATATCGAAAATTCTTAAACTTCACATTTTCAAATTTCATAAATTTATTGAATAAGAGAAAAACTTTCTAAATATCCATAAAACATTTTTATCACAAACTTCACATCATTACATATAATCGAACATAATAAATTTCATTTAGAATAGATTTGAGAAAATTCCACTCACAGGCTTTATGCGTGATTTAATTTGGTTGGTAAGCTTTTCCAACCTCTTCTGTGTCCCCTGTAACATAGATTAATAATAGAATCAATAATCCATTATCCTATTTCATCCGTCAAACATAATTTATTTACACTTCTTTTCTTATTTCCTTTTCATTTATGTTCTTTGTAATTTAATATACTTGTAAAAAAATTCTCTACTTAACTAAAGTACATAAATGTGAAATTTCTTTGGAGTACAAATTTTTCCATTTCATTAAACTTTCTAAGATTTCTTCACTTTTCCATTAAACATATAGTTTGCCCCTTTTATATAAATATTCTAGACTTTATTCTACCTTAGAAATTGTAGGGCATCACACATTAAATTATCAATGTCTGCTAAAAATAACAAATAACACTAATTCTTAATCTTTAAACACTAGTTCTTCTTAACATTTAACAATTTCCACATTTCCTAATACTCATTCTTCATTAATTTCCTTGAATCTCAACTTCACCGAATTTGACAATTGCCATAATATTATTCCATAAAATCCTAACACCGACTTATATATAAAATTTCCAACTTATTCCTTCATATAATATATCATCTTATACTAACCATTATAAGTTCTTATTATAACATCAAGAACCTCAAGTTTTATAATCTAATAACTATTTGATGCCTTTAAAACATATATTAAATTAAATTAATTTATAATCTAGTAGTATATGTTCATAAATTTTCCATAACCCTATATTCTTTAACTTATATATAAACTTCAACTTATTCTCCCATATGAAATTTTATCTTTACACTAACCAATTATGACTTGCTATAATAACATCATAAACTTTATAATCCTAACACGATTCCATGCCTTTAAAATGTGTAGTGACAAAACAACAATCTAATATTGCATATTTATAAAAACTCCAATAAATCGTACCAACTCATATTCTTAAACTTATATAAACCCGAAAAGTTAAGAGATCAAGAAAGCTTACTTGTTTGTGCCTTGTATTTCCCTTCTCCCACTTTCTAAGATTCTTTAAATTTTTTTTTTCAAAAGCTTGCAGACAGCTTCGGCCCTCTCTCTCTTCTTTCTCCCTTTTTCTTGTTTTGTTGTTGGCTTTTTGTTTTGGTTTATTTGATATATTATATTATATATATTTTGTAGAAATTGGGCCAATTATCCAAGAAGTCTGGACCATTTCATTTCTTTTTTTTTTTTTGATAACATAATTCTTATTTCCACTTTAATCCTAAATTTTGTGTGCGTATTTAATTGGGTCCCTATATTTTTAATCTATCACGTAGAATATAAGAACAAAAAGAATTGGGATGTCACATCTTAATTATGCTTTTTGGCTAAAGTTTGATGCTTTCCACAAGGTGGAAAGCTTATTCATATCTTGGTTCTCTCATTACATTGAAGATAACCACAATGCTTGACAGAATCCACATAAACCTTCACTTCTTATTGGGTTGACGGATATTTGTCATTGATGTACAGAAATTCTCATATATTTATCTGTTGGTTCCGAGTTTGATTGCAAGATTAGTCCAAATTTTGCTTATGTTGGCTGCTATGGTGGTGAATAAACTGTATAAATCATTCTTTCATTCGTCTGAAACTGCTTTCTTTTCTACAGTTTAATTCCTCACTGGGTCATTTGTATTATCATTTCTATCATGTTTGCTTATTAGAGATTGCTTATGTTACTGCTGAAATCTTAATATCTTTTGTTGATATATCTTGTCTTGTTTTCGTGTCTGATAAAAAATATATCACATACATAATTCACAAAGATTATACAGAGGTTAGTAGCCTCCATCATATTATAAGAACTTTTATCTTGGTTGAAGAAATGGAATGTACATGTTTACTAAGGAGAGACGAATAAGTCACATTGTTATTGCTTTTGGGGGAGGGTAGAATACTCTGTTTCATGTTGTGCTGAAGTTGCGGCAACCTGAGCAACTTATTGTTATTTTTGACTCGGTTGCAACTTCTACTGCATTGTTTCAGGTTTTGCCAAAATTCATTAGGTTTTATGGACATTGGTTTGGAAACACAAAGCATTAATACATACTTACGAAGGTAATAACAATCAAAAGACAACAAGCAGAAACAGATTGGCAATACTTTACTACTGGCTAATCTATTGTAGAGTTTTACTATGATGGATAAAAACTATGAGTTCTTAACTCAAGTTCTTCTTGTCGCTCAGTTGCATAATTATCGAAGACTATTGAGTGAACCTTAGTTTGTAGACAAATTTACTGGGATGGAGCTAAAAGTTGAGATAGATATACCGAATAAATTCAACCAGATAGACACTATTGAAATGGCTAACAAATGGCTAACAAATAGATTCTCAATATGGTTTTAGTTTTCAAAATGATTTTTGCATTCTAAGCAGAGGTTATGGATGATTTCTGAGTAGTTTACAAATACCTGAAAGAAAAAAATATCAAGCTATATTGTCATCTTCTGTGATGAAAAGTCAAAACAATCATGGCCTGATAGGCATGAATGTACTAGTGTCTCCGATATTTGAAAAGTAAACTAATCCTCAATAGGAAACAACCTTTCTTTTCTTTTTCCCCTCAGTAGGAGATACAAGGTATAAAATCACTAGGATGGAAGTTCTTCCGCAATGAAGCATACCCTGTATAAGAACAAACTTCTGTAGTTATCCTTAACTATATAAGGCTTCAGACAGCTAGCTTTTACCTTCGCTTTTATGTGCTTCAATTGATAATAATTGAATTAAGGGAATCATGGGAATTGGAAGGGCTTTGCTACTTTCTCTATTATAAGCTATGGTTTTTGGTATTGCAAAAAGCTTAGAGTTCACAAAAAAGGACCTAGCTTCAGATAAGAGCTTATAGGACTTGTATGAAAGGTGAAGGAGCCACCAGATAGTCTCTAGTGACCTACCTGGGAAAAGAAAGCTTTTTAATGTGTTTAAAGCCAATGTCTTGCATATTCACAAGGTGAACCAGATGAACAAGCATTACAAGAAACTTCACAAGTTTGCTGATATGATGACTTCAAGAATTATTTCAGTCCTAAGATAACACCACTATCAAATGCTTCATGGCAGCAGAGCATGACAAGATTCAGGCACGTAAAGGCTGAGAATCTTCCAACATCCATTGACTAGAGAAAAAAAGTGAGTTGTCACTAGTAGGATCAAGGCAAGTGTGGCGATTTCTCTGCCAATAATATCCACCATTCTCATATTACACATGAAAAACCTGTCAAATTTGAAGTATGTTTCATATGAATATGTGGTTGAATTATTTTAGGTATTTTGCTTATAATATTACAGGTAGTTGTTGGGTGTTTTCTAATGTGTTCGAGTTGAGGGGATCAATAAGATTAAGAGCAGTCTGTTGGCATCTTGGTCTGAACAAGAGCTTGAAGAACAACACATGATGTAATGGTCAGACTCATAGAAAATACATTTCATTCCATTCTGAAACATGATGGACTGACGACTGAAAACATGCATCCCTACAGAACCAGAGATAGGAATTGTGATTCTGCCATGAATTTATAGATTAAACAAAGGCCTAACACATTCTATTATTTCCCTGCTTGGATTGTATACATAAAATATGTCTATAGTACTGACAAGAATGCATTGGTAAAAGCAGTTGGAAACCAGCCGATGTCCGTTGTAATTGAAGCAGGTAGTTCTGACATGCAATGCTACTCTGAGGTACAACTAAATATAGATGGCCTGGGGTAGTATCAGATAGGATTAAATAGGAGATAATCAAAACATCGTGTGTGATTCTACCCGATCATATCAAGTAATGTGCACCAAACGCACCAAACACACGTAAGTAGTGATAGTCATAATAATTCTATAAAAGGACATCTGTTTCAGAGAGGTTTTTTTTTGTTTACCCTTTATTTTATCCATTCTCTCCCTCAAGTTGAGCATCAACCAAACCAGCCTGCCTACAAAAATTTAAAGGAACTAGGACTAGATATTTATCTCTCTGACCCTAGTGATGCCCAAAATATATTCTACGACTATAGGGAGCACTTACTGAAGATTGGTGCAGAGCTAAACCATGAGGCAACGATCGTGGGATATGGAACAACACTTGATGGCACTTAAGTACTAGATAGTGAATAATTCCTAGGGAACTGAATGGGAGAACATGGTAGTATTAGGAGGCAATGGATCATCGATGCTAGAGAGGACTATGTGGTATAGCTATGGATACTTCTTGTCTCATCAAGTCATCCCCAGACAACCCTAGACCACCAAAAGATGAAGTCTAGATTTAAGAACATATTGAGGGTAGATTTCTGTTCAGTTACTTTTCAAGGTTCTAAATAATAATTGACCATATGTGTTGTGTAAACTTTATAACTGTTATAAGTAAACATTTTCTAAGCATGTTTTAGAAAGAGTTGTACTTGAAATAAAATTAAATATGACATTGTGTACAAAAAGAGTTGCCTAAATTTTAGATTTTGTTACTGTGCTTGTGTATCATTCCTCCTCTAGCCTTTCGTGGACTAGTTGTATACCAACTAACAAGCATACCACCTTTGGGTTGCAACTTGCATGGCATGCTGATGCACTTTATTACAGAAGATTGGACACCACTACATTTTTTAAACCATATTGTATAGTCCATCTTACCTAACAACTTGGGGAATAACGTTGGTAGGATTCTAGGAAAGCCAAAGTCCAAGTCCGAAAACAATTTTAAAAATAAAACAAAACAAAATAAAATAAAATTTTCAGTAATTGTAGCAAACTAACAATTTGATTCATATCTTCTCAAAAAAAATAAAAATAAAAGTTTGATTCATTTGTCTAGTTCCTTGATTGCCTAATCAACTACTGGAATAATATATGACCTTACCATTGCTTTCTGAAACTATATAACTGACAGCTATTTTTGGAACTCATTTTCAATGCTCGACACCGTTTGACTGATTTTCTGTTGGATTCTTTCCATATCAGAAATCATGCCACCAATTATGCAACTATTATATATCTTCTAGCTATTAACGAATAGAAGGAAATGATTTGTTATGAATTTGCCACTAGAGAGATGAAAAAGAAATCGAATACAGTTTTCTCTAGGAATTTTTTTTTTTTGGACAGAATCATGCAAGAATACAATCTTACACTGTGTTTTAGTCAAAAGTTTTCCTGAACATAAATAAAATATTTAGAATTCAATTCTTGGTAATTTTTAAGGGTTGATAATCCACCTTGGAGAATTTGGAAATAAGATCTATACCGCTGGGCCAACCCGAACATTCCTAATGTGCCTCCCGTGTGAATCACCACCACTTTTGCATCTTCTAAAGCATTTTAGCTCAGCTTTGCTGCCAGATCCCATACAGCTAAGGTATATGTGAGATCTACCAAGATGCTAGTTTGCTGGGCAATTTTTTGGCATTCTTCAACTTCTCCTTTTAATATATTACCAAATCTAAAGAACACAATACTAGTCCTTTGTTATTTAGAATGGTAACAACTCGGTGAAACAATTATAATATTAGGGTATAGACTATGCATAAATTTGTAAAGCCATCAATTATCTATAGATCAAATTCAAGAACTTACTTGGAAATTTAGAGCAAATATAAAATGGAGAAATTTTTTAAGGGGAAGAAAAACTAATTTGACAAGAATTGGCAGAAGCAACCAATTTTAGCACAAAGTTCCCAAGATCTGATTCAAACAATTACAGCACTTGGAGAGATTAAGGTTAAGTTATGATTGTGTCCACTAACAAAGGAAATTTTAAAGAACTAAAGAAGAAATAAAGTGAAGTAGATAAATATGAAAAACCAGGACATCGGGCAATTATTGAAAACAAATAGAAAACCCTCAACTTAACATTACTTTTAAGGGAGGCTGTGATCAACCCAATGCACGACTCCATCTTTGATTTTGCTCGAGAAGGAGCTAAGAACAGAAGAATTACAACTTCAAGCAAATTCAGAAATCAATCTCTCTTCTGGTTGTTTGTATCCATCAATTTTGTCAGCCAACATAACTGCAGTTATCTTTCATAGTAAACTATCATGAAACAAATGACAGCAATTGTTAAGATCCATTGACATATTTCATATTTATAGCTCATATGGTTTAAACTGAGACATAAGACTTGCATTATACTAATTTGATTGAGATAAACAATTAGACCCTGAGATAAATGTCAACCTTACCCTAAATATAAAGCTCCAAGGCCTAGACCAACAATAGTTGTCCGGGTACCAATATCTACAACAATTTTGATTGCCTATTTTTGTCCAAATAGATGGTTTTGGGATAGATATTGGACCAGATGCATCACACCTAAATGAAAACATACGTAAGACATCTCCATAAAGCAACTGGAATTCAAAAGAAATTTTGAAAGCCAAATTAGAAAAGAATATGCTCCGTAAGCTCAATGGAAGAAAAAAGGGAGGAAAAAAGTTTATGCTGAAGAACATCTGTTTTCACAATGAGTGAATGTATAATAGAAGTTTCAACATAGATATATTGTCTTCATTTCTAAAAAGATCATGTAGAATTTACTCAGTACAGTAGCACATGTCAAATTATTTCCAACCAATGCATGATTATCTTTGAAACTCTTTTGAAACGTCATCATGTTTTCCCAGAAAGGTTCAGATAATAGTAAACCAGAGTAGAATGTAGATATTGTGCATGAATCTAAAGAAAACAAGCTACTAAGCCATCACCCTTTTGGACATCAAACATCCACAAATTATGATACTGTACAAGTGCATCCTCTGTGTCTCCATATACATATTTATTTCTCTCTCTTTGGCATGTAAAGATGCCATGAAAAAGTCTCATGAAACTGGATCTAGATATCTCCAATACCTTGAAGACATGAGCTGTAAGCAAATGTGTATGCATGTAAATTTGATATATATTTGCAAAAAGGAAGAGAATAGTTGCAAAATGAAAAATAAGAATCACCTAGTAAGGCAACAACATTTCCAACACCTTCATTGATTATAACCACATTTTTATTGGGGAATTTAACTATATCTTCCCGCAACTGTTTCTCTAATGCATGATTTGTAAACAAAGCCTCTTGATAATCACTGAGTCACTTAACAAATCCACAACTTCCATCGAAGGACTCAGCATGTATGGCAAGCATGACCTCTCTCCTAGCATACTGAGATCTAGGAACATAAATGACATTTCCATATAAAGATGAGATCAAATTGTAGCTTGTTAAAATCTCATGCTATTCTCCTTGAAGTAGCAAGTGGGACTTTAATCATCTCTTACACAAGAAACAGTTGCATACAAGGAAACAACTGGTTAGAAATGCACTATCAGCTTGCATATATAACGAATATGAGGATTGAGGACAATGTCAAGATGAGACCAAAATAATAATAATAATAATAATAATAACAAAAGCTTAGGAAAATTATTTTTAACCATGACTTAACATACCAACAACAACAGCATGAGCACTTTGGCAACTTCCAAATGTGTGAATAAGATATCATTTCATTTTATCTTTTACAATTCTAAACTTTCTGGTGGTTTTCAATTAACATGACACTACAACAATGTTTTGTGCTTATTTCATACATGTCACATGTATTGTTGACATAGTGCTTTCAACTCAAACAAAGAAGTGACATACAGCAGTAGATGAGAAGAGATTAGGCAATGGGGATCATTGTTTCCAATAACACTTGTTAACTTTGGTGACAGTGTTCACTTGGTACATTATGTGCAGGAGAAGTGCATAATCTGTGTAACATATGTATAGCATTTCTTTCAAAATGATTGCACAGGGCAAGGTAGTTGGTTTCTAATATACAAATGAACGCTTTATCTATTCAATTTTTAATAAAAGTAGTTATGGTTTGATAGATAAAACTACTAGCTAAAGGGGGAATGCTATCCTACCACATCAGTTATGGAATTATCTTGAAGGAGGGGAAGCATGACATCTAATTTCCTCGCCTTGTTACCACTCACAATGGATGTAGCAAATCATCCTTCACAATATAAAACTCTAGAATGTGTTGGCTCCTGCCTACCATGTCTTTAACCAACTATGGTTGCATATAGGGCCGGCCTTGAAAATTTAGGTACCCTATGCGATAACAAAAAATGGTGCCCTTTCAATTAAATAAATGTTTTATTAGAAAGAATAAATCATACTATAATCACAGTATTTCATATTAAAAACCATCATATTCATTATGGTACCCTCATTTTCTTACTACCTTGTTGGCTTTCTGGCATGATTATGATTATTATTATTTTGGTCTTTGATGATTAATGGCAAATTTAAGTTTCAACATTAGGCATTATTATTATTATTTTGATACAAGTAGAGATAGGGGAGGGAGGGATAATAAGGGAAACCCGAGACCTCCGACTCAAAACATGGATACCTACCCAAAATAGCACTTGTTCGAATCACAGACTTTGTTTAATAAAATACATTCTAATTCCTTTTTTTAGGAGAAATACATTCTAATTTTTAGCTTAATAACTTTCATTAAACTTTTTTTAAAAATTGGTGTCACAATAATGCCTATTTTTAACAAATGATATTCACAAAGTTTTTCAAAAATTTTAACGCCACACATATTAGCAAAAAAAAAATTCGGTGCTCCTTAGATGATAAGGCCCTGTGCGATTGCACTACCAACACATCTTTCAAGCCACCCATGGTTGCATATTATTGTGGAAGTTCTAATATAATCCACCTCTTGTTTGGTTAAAAATCATTATTTGATGAATGTTTGCTTCAAGACTTCTTAGTGCCCACTTTCTGTCCGGATATGTACTCATTATTAGTCAGATTACAGTTTAAGACATGAAAGAAAGACTATGGATATCCTTAGGTATTATATCTATAAATACATGTATTTATGCAAATATGTAATATTGAGCGTATGGTAGCAGGCAAGCTGCATAGAGTATGGCGTTTATGTTTTTCAAAGCATTACTCAAAATAGTTTCATAACATACAACCTGACATAACCAGAGGAAAAACAGGTATTCACAACTATGCTTTTCCATTAGGCTCTATTATCAACCACAGCACGGTATTCACAACTATGCATTACTCACCCATCCATTTGAAAATAAGAAAATAGGCGCAACATCCTGCAAAAGTCTAACAATAAATTAAAAAACGTAATCAATATTTTGACAACAATTGAAAAATTACTTGAAAATTTCATTATAAGACTACTTGAATTGCAAGATTTAAAAGATTATTACTTCAATGATACCCAAAGTAAGAATGTGGGTCTTGATTAAGTGAATAAAAGTACAGTGACTTAATTACAAGATAACACAAATTATAAGGATTTCCTGAGTAATAAACAAGTGAACTACATTTGGCCACGTTGTTTCTTCATACATATGGTGAGACAAATATGCCACTTGTCATGCTGTGATTGATGGAACTCAAAGATTTATTAAAAACAACTAAATCCAGATCCTATAAATGGGGTATGGAATGCAATGATTTCCCTAAGCTTTCCATAAGCTATCTCCCTTTTTCGTCAACCATATCTCTCTCTTAACTCTCTTTTCCTCTCTTATAACCCAATACAAATAATAAACATCTTAAAAACTATCTAATAAATTGATTTCTTTGGAGAATATATTTAAAGATTCAGAAACTTTACTCAAGAAATATTTGGATAATCAAGAGTTGAGTAAGATGTGTCTTGACTCTCCCTTTTCGAAACTCATGCTTCCTTAAATTGCTTTGGCATTCTTTTAATGAGTAATACGTGTTGTCACGCCCTCGCTAATTTTATAATATTTCCAAATATCTTATATTAATTTACAAATTATGTAGCGGAAGCTTCAAATTTTTGCAGCAGGGACGGGACGTACAGAACAATCCAACTGACCTTATCTTATAGAGTTTAACATATAAAGCTAATTATATAAGATAATAAATTGTTAAATTTTTAAGAAAACATTAAAGCTAGGTTTTTCAAGAAAATATAAAAAACACACAAGAAGTTGTATTAATAAATATATTTTATTGATTACTAAAATATGCCAAGTTACTAGAAAACTTTTACAGTGAAAAGTAGAATTCAAATCAATAGAAAGATTATATTTTCATTTTCTTCTATAGGTCATATGATGTAAAAACATATATACTATAGAGGTGGGCATGAAAGTATTAAATTCATAGTAGCTTCAAAGGAAGATTTACACTACATGCACAATTCTCTCCCGTTCGCAAGCACGATCCAACTCCTGGCTTGCCTTGCTTTCCAAATGTTATAGCTTCAATCATCTACAAAAATGTAGTAAGAAAGGGAATGAGTACAAAGTACTCAGTGAGTAATAAAATCCTTTGATTTACCTTTTATTTGAAAGATTTATTTTCTAGAAAATCATTCAATGCACAAAACTTTTCAATGCACAGACGGACCCTATCACCAGTTAAACTACTACCCATAGTGCGCGCAAGAATCATATCAATTCAATCATGGCCATATACAATCAAGTGGATCCACATTTGAATCCCGGTTGACCAGAATTCCAAACAAATCAATACAGATACAGAGCAGATACCACACTAATCGTCATCCATCTCGGTATCATTAGATGACTCTTAATGTGGCAACAGAGCAAAGTAGAACAGATACAGAACGGGTAGAGCAACTAGTGATTTAAAATGTAATATATCAATCTTTCTTTTCAATGTATCAGAATCCATGTTCATTGCTTTAATCAAATATATACTTAGCATTTTAAAACATCATCAATATTAAAAGGAAATTAAAGTGATAGTTACTCACCTCTTTGACTTGGTTTTTCCAAATATTCTCTGAACTGTTGACAAATGTCCTCAAGACCTTCATTTTCTCAAATCAAAGTGATATTTCATGTTGTATTCATTATATATACAATGAGGGGTCATTTCCAAGTATAACATTTAAGGTTTAATAGGTTTCAACGGTTGTTTTTTCCCCTTTAGTATTTTTGGACGAATTTCTTTTATTTTGTATATGTGAGAGAAGCTTAAGACTTATCAAGAAGAGGGACCGTTGGCCTAGATGTATAGAGAAATGGGGTTGTCAAAACGGAGAGGGAAAGAGGACTCGGATGGAGGGAAAAGGGAGTGAAAATGTTTGGAGTGGGTTGCTTGTGAAATCTCCCTCATTCCCTCTATTTATATTTTTAAAAATATCCGAATTTAATTGGTTTTAATAAACCTTGAGATCCACCAGTCAGAACATGACACGTGGCTTGATATGGCGCTGTACACTTGGTGGCTTGGTGGCAATTTGCTCAGGCAGTCCTTATACTTTGTTCTTGTGATTAAGTCATTGTACTTTGAACTATGTTACTCGAGACCCTCAACTTAATAAGGTTTACATTTCGGTGGTTTCAATTCACATCATACTAATCAATGCACACATTCTTGTCTTTAAACATTTCTCGAGCGATAATCTTTGAGTCTTGTAACGTATTAATACAAATTTACATCGTTATTCAATACCGCAACCTTGTACGGTTAGTCAATCATTATCAATACAATGTCAACAATTATTTCCTCATTCCAATCCATTTCCTAAATATCGACCATGTTACCAATGATCATGTTCTAATTCTTGACATTCATTTGAGGAACAATCTTGCAACTCAATGCAATCTCATTGTTATATTGTAATTCTTGACAATCTTGTAACAATTCAAGTACAATTACATTGTCATATTTCAATTTACAACTTTGCAATTCGTTACGATTATATTGTCACATTCCAATTCTTAGCGTTTAGTTGAGTGACAATTTTGTAACTTTACCATTGATGCATTTCGATATGATCCCGTTGTCATATTTTAATTGTGAATGTTCAATTGGGTAATAAGCTCGAAATCTTATAATGCAATTCAAGCAATTATTTAATCTTATTAGAATAATGATATACTTGCTTTAAGATTTTGCGGGATGTTACACATGTCTTGACTCTCCTTTTTAGAAACGCATGCTTTCTTTAAGTTTCTTTGGCATTTGATACTTGATTGTGTACAATAGATTTAGATAAATGATTGTTTCTTGCTTTTGGATATCGCTAGTACTGCTCTCTACCCGTTTTGCCTTACTATGTGGTAACTCTTGTGGTATTATGACCATGCTATGCGATGGTGGTCATTTTGAATCATTGAATTCTACAAGCTTATGGGTAGAGACTAAATTAGTGATGCCCTGACTAGTGCATATAAATGATTCTCTTTGTGCATAAGAGCAATTTCTCTTACATTATTTTGTATGAGCCAATACAGATTGTTATTCACTGAGTACTTTGTACCCACTCTACTTTCCTCCAATCTTGTAGATGATTGAATGCTAGTTATTGGCCAAGCAAGCCAGGAGTTGAAGAATGCCCATGGACAGAGATAGAATTTTGCATGTAGAGGGAATCGATCTTTGGAGCTCTGAGGATACACTTATATTTTGGCCCACCTCTCTATAGACATATAGATATATATATATATATATCTTTGCTGCTTGTCATATGTAAGACAAGAAACAATTTGTTCGTTTTATACGTCTCGTCCCCGCTATTCATGTGAAAGCTTCTGCTATGTAATTTATTAATTTATCTAAATAGTGGGTGTGTGACAAGAGTGATATCAAAGCAACGTTCCAAGGGCATCACATGCATAATCTACTTCCCGTGAGGCATCAATGAACTGGCTTACAAGTAAGTTGCTATTTACTAAGTTTATGAGTAACGTGTATATCTTTGTCTAGCTTTTAAGTAAATGTTATATTTATTAGCTAAATGAAAGTTAAGTGGTGTGAAATTCCTTAGTATATTAATATTGATTTGATCTTCTTTAGAAAACTATAAGTTAGAGGTGTTGATCTTACTAAGAAATACAAGAAAATGAACCCTACAAAGTGATATAAGAAGGCATCAACCATTTGAAGTTTATCAAGAATAAGGAAAATGGATGACAAAGATAATTGTTTTCACTCTATTTCAAAGTGTTAGCTAGCCCTAAAAGATATCATATAGCCTCTATTGATACTAGAGGACGTCATGGGATTAATATAATTAAAAGAAAAGCAAGAAAAAGGGGGACAAAAAGAGTCAAAATTTTGAAGAAAACAAGGCTAGTGCCCCAGTGCCGGCACCATGCCAATGGTGAAGCAGCACGGCTACACCACCTACATCCGTATGACCATAACGTGAGGCGCACAGCCCCAAACCCTAGACTTTATTTTGGAAAATTGCACCAAAAGTCCTCAAACTTTTCAACTTGTTCCAGAATGATCCAAAAGATTTATTTTAGACTCTTTTAAGCCTCAAGCTCTATTTCTTTCACATGATCGATCATTATTTCAATAAAAGGGTTTCTTTTAGCTATTTTGCACCCAAATCAAATCTTATTGTTTGCTATTAAACCCATTTTAAATGAAGTTTAAATAAATTATGTAATTTTGAGTAATCAAATTGTTAAGGCTTTGAGTACTTGATCAACTTGACTTTTGTAAATTTATGGTATATTTGGGGTAAGATATGTTAAGAAGGAGAAAATAAATTTGATTTTTGGTATTTTTAATACTCTTGCACTATGCATGCTCCTGATAGTAAGAAAATAATAGTGCACAACAGAAGCAATATATGTACACCTTGAACTATGTTCAGGTAAGAGCGAATTTTGAGGATGAAATTCTTTTAAAGGGGTAGATTGTAACGATCCTGCAAAAATCTAACAATAAATTAAACAACGTAATCGATATTTTGACAATGATTAAATAATTACTTTAAAATTTCATCGTACGGCTACTTGAATTGCAAGATTTAAAAGATTATTACTTCAATGACCTCCAAAGTAAGAATGTGGGAGATCGGAAGAGCAC
>CAVNYN010205242.1:0-52860 GCA_963692815.1 Nyctanthes arbor-tristis | reverse complement strand
AAAAAAAAAAAATTCCTCTTGCTGGAGGAGAGCGATGGCTAGCCACCCCTTTTATGCCTCTTCAGTTACATAATACTCACGGATCAGATATTTAGCAAGGTGGGTACATGCTGTACTATACAATTTTGTAATTGCAATTTCCGGGTTGGGGCCGAGAAGAACTAAAGATGATTTGGGGTTGGGGGTGATTGTTGACGAGAAGGACTCTGGCTTGATGGCAATGTTCGGCCAGGGAAGTAGTGGTACAGGCCGGGGCTACCAGATTTAGCTATGGGGAGGGTAGCTGTTCTTCAATTTGAATTTTGGTGGGTTGGGTAGGAGTCGTAGTAAAAATTGGAGAGAAAGGAGGGCTGATGTTGCATTTGGTAGGGACCATTCGTTTCCTAATAGGCAGCCACCTAGGAGAACAAGCTTCTAAATAGAAGCCTGATCTATTTCTATAGAAAATCTATAACAACTAGACACTAACGTTGTATTACCTTAATTATTTATTCATATACAAGAATTGGGTTCTCTCTCTCTTTTATTTTAATCTCGAGTTATTTGCTATATAATCTACGCTGTAGGTATTTATTTTCAGTTTGTCTATTTGTTTCCGAGAGTCAAAGATAATGAGATGCAAGCACCAGGATTTAATGTTAGTTGTAGTTAATTAGGTATGTTTCATGGTATGCAGTAATTGCATCAAATATCTGATACTTGAATATTTTCAAGCATTATGTCACATCATTTGTCTGGTGCTATAGCGGCATTAGGCATCTGATTCTTAAATATTTTTTTTTTCATTTATATCGTACTTTCTGGCTACACGACGCTCTTCCGATCTAATTTATAATATTTAACAGTTACTCTGGCAGAATTTTAAGAAGGGACTGTAACTTGTTTTGTTAATGGATGGAAGGTTGAGAACAAACTTTGAAGGAAAAAAATTGAAACCTAAATGTAAATAGAAGAAAAGATGAAACGAAGGAAGGAGGGAGGGGGAACTGGTGTCAATAATCAATATGGTCATCCTTTAAATTATTTGGTAAATTATTATTTCAGGCAAGCACATAAAATGCTAGGACGTTACAAAAATACCCTATAAGGAGTGATAATAATCTATGTTACATGGCTATCTTTAATAAAAATTGACCTATTGAGTTAATAGGACCATCGAGTCACAAATCAATGGCATGGTAATGTAAAGCTTCAACAATATCAATCAATTGTCGGTTCAATTCGGCTAAGAAAACAGATCGGACTCTGAGTTCAGACCTTGATTTCCAATAACACGCTGTCAACTCACTTGACATAGGTCATGTGATGCTGTGTGATTGGAGATCGAGTTCTGAACTTGAAGTCTGATATGTTTTCTTAGAAAATCATATTGTCAATTTGATAAATATAGTCTATATTAATCAAGTTTAGAGGTGTGTATATATATATATATATTTAGGAAATAAACCCTATTTTCTATATGTCTATTTAAATTTACATTTAAGTAGCTTTTTATTTCAAATATATATCATCCCCACCATCACTGCATGCCATATTCTCCAATCTCATCCTTTTTTCCCGTGTGCACCTCTTTCCAAGGATCATTTGCCTGATTGCCTGCCTCTTCAGTGAAAGTGTAGCACATTAGCAGCCAATCTACGGTTCCATATCTTCAAATTTGGGGGGAGGTGGATAAGTATTAGGAAATATCTTCAAAATTTTCAGTATTGTCATCAAGATCCTATCGGGTTTAGACTAATAGTGATAGTTTAAGTAGTAAAGAGAAGTTCTTATTAATGTTGAGATCTTAAGTTTGAGTTTTATGTCTATTTCTAAAACTCTTCAAATTGTATTAAAAATAAAAAAAAATTAAAAAAAATCAGTCGGGTTTATGCGCCGGGTCCGGGTTGGGTCGAAGTGGGAGCTGAGCCCATTGAGTATTTGTTGAAGTTTGAGGCGGGACAGAGCGCGATAATAATAATAATAATAATAATAATAATAATAATAATAATAATAATAATAATAATAATAATAATTCCTAAAAGGGTGATATGGGGTGAAAACTGAAAAGATTATCGTTGCGGTCCATCACATAATTTTGCTCTTTGTTCAACCAATCAAATTCCATCCTTTCTCTCCGAAATGTGCCTGCTAAAAGCTCTGCATCGCACTCGAACACTCCCCAATCCCTGGACAAGCCCCTCATTTTACGTCACCAACTTCTATGCCCTTATTGCTCTCTAACTGTCAACTTTTCATAAAAATGGACTTTCGAAGGTCATCCAATTTGAAGTTTCATTTCATATTGGTCACTCAACTTCAATTTATATTAGTTTGGTTAGGAAATTACAATTTTATTTATTTAATGCGAGCAATTTAATTTATATACTCTCTCCGTTCCAAGTATATAGCGTATTTTACTTATTCACATGGATTAAGAATTGAAGTAGAAAGATATATTTTGCATTATGTGTTTTTAATTTACCCTTATTTAATAAGTATAATTTAAAATGAATAGTTTTTAATTAAACATTAAATGAGAGTAAATTAATAAGATAATGTAAATTAGACTTTTTAATAAAGAAATATAACTATATATTTGGGACATCTCACAAAAGGGAATAATAGACTATATATAAATGGGGCATAGGATGGAGGGAGCATTAGTTTGATTAGGCACTTATAGTTTTATTTAATATAGGCAATTACTGAATTGATTAGATGATTTTATCCTTGGATTTCTCTTACAATTTCATTCTTATGAATATTGAAATTTTCATTTTTACTCGATTTAACATTGGTAAAGAACGGGGCTTTGATACTTATGAAAAATTATTTTTGTTATTATCTAGCCAAAATACAGTATTACTTACCATGAACCAAGACTTTTTTATGCTACATTTCATTATTGAAATGTTACCAACGTTTAGTTTCATCTTTAACTGGAATTTGCAACTTTCACACTGAAACAATATTTCTTTTAACTTAATAAAATTGAAATGAGCATATCAAAACCAAAGTTAACTTGTGTGATAGATATCATGATCAACCCTATGACTTGTGCTCGTTTCAATATTAGTTAAATTTTATTTCAGATTTAACCTAAATTAACTTCTTTTTATTATGTCTTTCACACTCTAATGTTTGTTTCAACATGTATCGATTTAACATTTGTTATAGTATTTACCGCTAGGGGTGAACACGATTTGGTTCAGGCTTTTTTTATTTAATTTTAAACCAAACCATCAGATTCAGTTTGGAGAAATTGTAAACTTAATCAAACCATTTTACTTTTCAAACTAAACCAAACCAAACCTATTTTTCAGTTTGGTTTTAAACCATGGTTTGTGTACTGACGTAATGAAAATGGACTCAAAACATAATAGTTTTATAAATATAAATATTCTATTATATTAATATGCTTTTTGAATAGTAATACTAATATCAAACTCATCAAAAGTTAGTAAATTTTATTAAAACACAAACATATAAGTTATAACTAATGAAATGTAACGGATAAAAAAAAAGCCAAAATAATACATAAACTTCAAATGAGATATTGTTAGAATATGTTTATGGAAGTGTTATTTTGTTCAAGCATCTAAATATCAAAATTTGAGAAATATATGATCAATTAACTATTCTATAATTTCTCCAGAAATTTTTTTTAAGGGTGTTAATTAAGTTATTAAAAATTATTAAATTACGAATTCCTTATTAGAGTATCAAACTCAACCAATGAATTTGACAATTATAAATGAATTAAATCCTTCGGTACGTTTTCCTCATATTACTTACACATTAATAATTTTTTAATTAAAATATAAAAAAAGGTTTAGTTCTGTTTGAAAAGTGAAATGGTGTTTGGTTTGAGAAAATTTTAAACTAATTAAAATGGTTGAGTTTAGCTTTCGATGTGGTTTATTTGTTCAGCCTTATTCACCACATTCATTGAAATTCAAATGTATGGAACCATAAATTTACTTGCACACATTTTCACTATAATTAACGATATTTGATTATGACTCACATTTATATGACACCAAATTAACAATTTTTGCTAAAGAAACATATATGAATGAGTAAATCAAGAATTCTAAACTTTCATCATTGTAATATCTTTTCAATTTGTTTAACATGAAAATTTTAAGGAACTTTCGGAAAGTTTTGTTGCAAAACTTTCCATTCCATGTGACGTGATGCACGCCACGTGTATTTCAAAAATATAGATGCACGCCACATGGGATGAGAAGTTTTGTAATAAAACTTCCCGGAAATTCCTTAACGTTACTCTTGTTTAACATGAACACATTCTATTAATAGCGTGTGACAAGTCTTTAATTTTACAAAACTTCCCGAAAGTTCTGTAATATTACTCTTGTTTAACATGAACACATTCTATTAATAGCGTGTGACAAGTCTTTAATTTTGGAGGTGTTGAGAGATGAAATGATCAGATTGTTTTACCTTGGGAGATACAAGCAGTGACATAAAATCATATTGAAACTGAGGGACCAATATAAAACAATCTTAAAAAGTATACTTACCTTCAACAAAATTTTCCTTTTCATTACACCCTTAAAAATCAGAGACACACACTCTTGCACCGCCCTCCCTCTCTCCCTCCCTCCCTGAAAAACTACCGTATCATGAAGAAGATATACAAGAAAAGCACCGTTCACCCCAGCCCTCCTTTGGTCTCAGACCAGCTACTCTCCTTTTTGCCGGCGGCAATCTGACTCTGACGGCGGCTCTTTCGCCGGAAGAAAAAGAAGTTTTGGCATACCTCATTTCTTGCTCCTCCTCCACCAACCTCTACAACCATCACAGCAAGAACACTCAAAAAACCACCGCCGCCAGTAGCAGAGACCACCCGCCGGCCTTCAACTGCTACTGCTTCCGTTGCTACATGAGCTACTGGGTGAAATGGGATTCTTCCCCAAACCGTCAACTAATACACGAGATTATTGACGCTTTCGAAGATGGGCTACAAATTCAAACCAAGAAAGAAAAAGGCAAGAAAGAGAGAAGGAAAAGTAGGCGAAGTTCTGTTTATAACTCGGATGAGTTGAAAGTAGCCCACCTGAGTAAGGATGAGTTTATTACCGAGTCAAACTGATCCGCGCCGGATAGTAACATTCCCGGTGGTGCTCCCTCGGCGGAGGAAGAACTGGAAAAAGGGTCTGTTGGTGGCGGGTTTCTGAATTTTCTTGGAGAGAGATTTTGGGGTGTTTGGACCTGAACCTAGAAGAAACCAATGATTCAAGAATTCTCGCAGATCTTCTCTTTTCATTGTAAAATCCCAGAAATTTCCATTTCTCCTTTGCTGCATTGCATACTGTGTAAAATCTCAGTTATGGGTAGTTTAATTTTATTTATTAATTTCTGCAAAAACTCTCGGAGTAAACTGGAGTCCACCATTTTTATGGGTAATGGTGATAGGTCGAGGGAATTTTTTTAAGTGAATCAATCAAGTGTTATCTTCACTTAGATCAGTAGTCTATCATCTGGCATGTCCAAACATAGGTATATTTTGTCGATTTTCTTGTTTTGTGCCGGACATGATTATAGGCTGTCCGAAAAATCTTTTGCTACGTTGTCCACTTCTCAATTAGAGTCGTCTGTTGTATAATTGCGTCCAGTTCATTAGTTTAGCAAGCTTCGTTCAACATATGTAACTACCTAGGATAGCGAATCTTCGTTGAGCCTAGGATGCGATCATTTAGGTTCTTTGGCTGGACCCTATAGAAAGACCGGTTGATAGAATAGATAGATACACTCAAAAAAAATTATAAGTGATATCCATATTTCTCTATTTTTCTTTCGTTTTTCATTTCTTTTTAAAAGTACTTTTACGGAATCTATCCCACTTATTTCTCACTTTTTTTCATTGGGTCCTAGCTGGGGTTCAAAATCACAATTTCATCTCGAGGGCTACTTTGTCATTATTATTATTATTCTTATTTTCTATCTCTCATCTTTTTTATTATTTCTTCTTTTATTCCTACACTTCTTTTTATCTGTCCACCCATCTTCAATTAAAATGAACATATTTTCTTTATCTCTCTCCTTCACATCATTCAAGACCGTATCATATGCATTGAAGGTGCTCTAAAACTTGTATTACCATTTGTAAAGAAGTTGACAGTACTTGTAAAATGTCGATAGGCATCTCTATTTTTAAAATGGTAGGACAGAGAAAAGATAAAATGTAAATAGACATAGATGGCGAAATTTATCAGAGAGTTATCTGAGATCTTTCTATTGTTGTTTTACCCAAAAGAATTAGAATTACATTTTGACTAGTTGAATGCATATATTTTGTCATGCATTAGGTCATAATCGAGGTTAAATCAGCAGCTTTGAAATTCTGACTTGTTGAGTACATATCGGTGGGAATGAGTCAACAATAATTTGCTCCAATTAATTTTTTATTTAGTTCTTCAAAAATTCAATTATTAATGACCTTCTAATAAACGATATTTATATATTGAACTTGTTTGATAAGGATTTAAAAAAGGATGAGTTTTTAAAATCTAAATTTTATTTAAGTGTGGAGATGTAATTGTGTCATATGAAGGTAATGATTAAAATGATGTTAAAGTTTTAGTCAAATTAAATGTGTGGTTAAATGTGATGTTGTCATATGTCCAAAAGTTGAAATTTAAATTGATTGATAAATTTGAGATATTTTTAAATGGTATCCAAACATTGTGATTTTGTTTGGTTGCCGTTTAAAATTTACCTCGATTTATCAACTAATTTAAATTTTAAATTTTAGACATACAGGAACACATTATTAAGCTACTTTTTTGATTTGATGTAAGTTTTCACATCATTTTAATTATTAACCCCACATAACACTATTACATTACGTCACCTATATAAAATTTAAATTTTAAATCTAGTTATAAACAACCTCATTTTAAAATCCTTAGCCTAGATTGATACTAGCCAGCGTAGTTTGACTGTTTCTCCCTCCAAATTTTATTTCCTTAATAACGTAAATATAAATTAATTGAAAGTCTCCCCTGAAAATATCATTAGTATATTGAATGATTCAAAGTTTTTTTTTAAAGTGAATGATTCAAAGTTTTAGGCTAAGTATTAGACTAAAAAACACACCAATAATATCTACGAAATTAATATACTTTGATTTTCAAGATTCTACCAAATAGTGACAAGAGAATGATATGCAGAAATTTCTACATTGAGCGCCTATGTACAAATTTGAATCGGCCAGTCTAAGTGGTCACTAGAGAAACAGAATATAATGAGGATGGAAGTTATTCTTGTATAGGAGAATGTTAGCTAGGCATGTATAGGAATCGAAACACAAGCTTTTAAGCGTTCAAGAATGGCTTTCGGAGCAACTAGCCCTGGATGGAGAGTAAGCGGGAGTCCTTCCTTTACACACTCGTCGTATTTTTCCAATGCAGACACAATGTCGCTAAAATCTGGCCTCTTTGACGGGTTCGCTGCCCAACAACGCTTTATAAGGTGCGCCAGTGCTGGTTGACAACTGGCTGCCAATGGGGGCCGCTCGTTCTGCAAAAACAATATGTAAATTCATGTACTAGTAGTTGTAGAGATGTGGCACATGACGTCAATATGTAAATTCATCGCGAATATCAAAATGTTGGTATTTACAGATGAGCATGTGTGTGTTGTATCAGTATAACAAGTGTTAGAAAACTAACCTTATCGGCCACTGCGAAAGCAGCTTGCACCGGAGTCATTCCTTGGAAAGGAAGCAACGCTGTCGTAAGTTCCCAAAGCACGATCCCAAAACTGTAAACATCTACTTTGCGAGTATATGGCTTCTCCTTGATCATCTCCGGCGCCATCCAACGATATGTGCCCATGTTTCCTTTGGCTTTCCTGCACTGTGTTTCCAAACAAGAAGTACCAAAATCCGCAACCTTAACTCGCATCTCGTCGTTCAAAAGCAAGTTGTTCGATTTCAGGTCATTGTGTATCACCCCTTGTGAATGAAGATACTCCATTCCTCGTGATATATCGAGGGCTAACCTTAGAATAGTCTCGATTGAAAGCGAGTATGGCTCTTTCTTATTTAGATACATCCTTAAATTCCCTTGTGACATGTACTCGGTAATAATACAGTACACCGGAGGCTTCTTACAAGCAGCAATAAACTGCGAAGAGAAAAGAAAGGTCGTTTTAAGGATATTTCACCAACAGAAAACGATCGCACTCAGTTTGGTAACGAATGACTAACATTGTTTATCGACCCATGTATCCGAAGAACACAACCAACCAAACAGACATTGCTTATATTATCTATTGACAACGTTGGAGAAAGTGAAGAAAATCAAACCTGAACAATGTTAGGATGATATAAACGTGAAAGAAGGGCAACTTCAGACTTGAATTGCTGTTCAAGCAAAGCTTTTGTTTCTTCTTTATGAGTGGGAATTCTCACCATTTTTACAGCTACTGCTCTCTGCTTATAAATCCCTCTGTAAATCCTGCTGTGTGCTCCAGATGCAAATTTGTTGCCTATAAATAATTGAGAAAGATCAGCATGCCATTCCTCGTGATCGTCCTTCGATTCTTCCCATGATTCAAAGTTTTCCGAGTCTAATATCATCGACCACGAATCCAGACTGTCGAATCTTTTCTTCTCCATGTTGTTAGTTTCAGAAATCAGTTGGTTGCTTCTTGAAGTGGAAGGGACTGATGAAGATGTTTTACTGTTCGATTTTCGCAGTCGAAAGGGCTTAAAACATGAGGCAGCCATTTGAAATCTCTTGTGTAGTGTCAAAACACACAATCAAAATGGGTAGCTCTCCTTCTGAATGCTTGAATTGAATTCAACAAGTGTCTCAGCTGATTCAGAAACAGAGATTCCAGTGCAATAAAATATCGAAAGAGAAGCCATTGTCTTGCATGCTACGTAAGGTGGATTAGACATGGACCGTACCCAGAAACGAAAAGAAGCTAAAATCTTATTCATCTTGCGTTGCAATACCATCTGGATCCAATTACCCTGAAGTAAAGAAACGCTAAACACGAAAACTTTCAGGTGATAAACACTGGCTGACAGCACCCATTTAGGATTGTGGGAAGTTGTTTTAATTAAGGATTATTCTGAGGTTTCATGGGTACAAAAATAGGTAAGAAATCAAAAAAGAAGCTCAAAAAACTGCAGATTTTCAAGAAGAAAGAAAGAGAGTTATGTGGGTGCCTGGCTTTTTCTTATTATCATTGGTAAAGTAGTTTTTTTTTTTTGGGCAGATGAAGATGAATTCAAAGCAAAGTTCTCATGGATGCCCCGTGAAATCTTGTTTCAAAAGGAGAGGGGTGGATTCAAAATCTTCAATTTTCTTATGCATCAATTAATGCTAACTTGATTAAGTAGCTATACAACTTCAAAAGTTTAGTACTTTACGTTTTGGGGACATGGTGCACCTTGAATATCTGACACAACTTAATTGAAACTATCTTCTTTACCTTTTATTTGTTTTAGGGGAAAAACTCTAAAGATTTGGTGCTCTAGACAAATAGAAACAAGACAAGTGTGTACAGAGTTTCAATTTAAACAATAAATTTGGCCTAGGCCTGTCTCCACTTGGCAATACTTTATTTGTCTGAAGTACTGAGTTCGGTATTTCATAACATAGAGACCGCGTGATTTCAATAATGAATACTGGCTACACTTCACCAATGAGAGGTCAAATTCATTTTCAATTAAGTTCATGCAAATATTGATAAGATACTACTTGGAGAAAACAATGTAAGAGTTGGTGATACCAGCAACAAATATTTGGGGCAATATTATCGCGTCCCACGACGGTTTCACATTGGCTGGCTCACCGATTTCAATTGGGACGAGTCACTTTTTACCCGTTTGATTGTTTTCGTTTTTATCTTTTCCATATATTTACTTATTTGCAATTAATAATATATTATTGTAAATTTGATGGATTGGAGCGAAAAATTTCCAGGGAGCTGATGGAAACTCCAAAAATGTAGAATTATAGTTGCAATCGTTGAGTTTGGAACCAAAAACACCACAAAGTAAAAGTGAAATATGTCAAATAGTAAGGCCTTTTTATCACTTGCTTTTATGCATGTTATGTCATATTTTCTTCAGTAGCTGGAGTAGCAAGTTGAATATGTGATTTCCATTTTTGATGGGCCTCTATGGTTGGGCTGCGGTCAGAATAGGGGCCCAAAGTGTTCAAAACCTATAAAACAGTGAACATCGTGGATGGGCCTTATAGTATGCTCCAAGATAGGATTAATTAGGGGTTAATTTTACAAATAGTCCCAACCTTTGTACTTTCTCTCAGTTAGGTCTTTAACATTTTTTTCCCAATGTCATAGGCCTTCAACTTTTTATAAATTCACTCATAAGGTCATTTATGATATTTTTACCCTTATTTTTTTAAATAAAAACAGATAAATAAATAAATAAATAATAAAAATAAGAAAAGAAACTTACTAGTTATCCATTTTACCTATATATTTAACATGACCAAAAAGGACAAATACCTACATTATTTTTTTATTTTTAGAAACCCCTTATTTTTCATATCATTTTTAACAGCAACAGGATGAACAAATAGTAAAATTGTAGGTCTCTTCTCTTATTATTGGAAATGACTATCGGAATTTATCATTTACACTAAGTTAGAATATGAGTGGGTAACTAGGTAAATAAGGTGGAAATAAATTTTTTTTATTTTTTCTCATTTTCTCATTTTATTATTTTCCTATTTAAAAAAATAATAATAAATGAAAAAGGAAAATAATTCTTTTCCATCTTACCTACTTAGTTAGCCACCCACATTTCAACTTGGTGTAGATGATAAATTCTGAGAGTTATTTCTAGTAGTAAAACAGGATACCTACAAATTTGTTGATTCTTCCTCCCGTTACTGTAAAAAATGATGGAAAAAAATAAGAGTTTTATCAAAAAACGAAAATGGTGCAAATATTTATCATTTTAGGTAATGTTGGGGATAAGGTAGAATAGGTAGTTAGCTAGGTAGGTAAAGAAAAATTTAATTTTTCTTTTTATTTTTATTACTTTAACTATTTTTTAGTATTTTTGTTTTTATTTACAAAGTAAGGGGAAAATGTCATAAAGGATCTTATGAGTTCATTTATCAAAGATCAGGACCTATGACATTGAAAAAAATGTTGGGCACGTAATTGATAAACAGTGCAAAGGTTGGGGACCAATTCTAACTAAGAGCTTGTTTGATCCTCACTATCCTCCTAAATTATAATTTTATCTATCGCAGATTTGATAACTACTCAATTGCAATAATATATTTCAAACCTCTTTATATTTTCAATACACATTATACTCCTCTTCTCATTATAACTTCTCTAAAATTGGACAAATAATGAGAATCAGACAAGCTCTAAGTTCTCTTTTCCCCTTGTACTGCAAGTTGTGTTTTTGTTTTTCACTATAAGAATTTAATTAGCCGTATTTATTCTGTGATGAGCCCCTCGCCTTAGATAAATTAATTCGAGTTAATCCCTAACATCTCTATCTTGATTCAAAATCTCTGTCTTCACAACATGCCGTAACAGCTAAATCCACGTGTCATTGATCATAGAATTCTTCTTGGTCAAGATCCAGTACCAAGATAAATCTTGTTCTATACAACTTGGTCAACAAACCAACCACTATGTAACTCGATCACCACTTCAACCGAGTTTGACTTGACCACCAGTTTTTCCTTTGTGTTACTCGATTAATGCAACTCCACCCTGGTGTGACTTAATCAACGTTACTTGACTTAATCAACATTACTTGATCTCCATAAGTAAATTTGTATATGTCTCACCTTGGTGTCAATCATTCACTAACTCAATTTCAAACGTACATCCATGTCATCGTCAATGCACAGAGTTTGAACATTTGGATGTGATATCACTGAAAGGAAAAAAAAATCAAATTTTCTCCAAGGATCACTCAAGAATTTAATTAGCCATATTTACTGCATGAGTCCCTCAACTTTGATAAATTACTTTGAGTCAATCCCTAACAAAAAAGTGATGACACACTACGAAAATATCTCTGCATATTCATTTACAAAAAATCATATTAGTTTTCTGTTATAATCATACATCATCAATAAGAGGCCGTACTGTGTGAAAATGCCATGAGTATCATGTTTATAAGTTCATAGCATGTATAATCGAAGTTTACTGTAATTAGTTATAGACGAATATATGACGCTCGTTGTTTAATTGTTACTTATCCTCTTTATAACCAATTAAGATTTCAATTGCAGTCAGTTGCCAAGCGAAAGTGTTTTCCAATTTAAAGTGCCCTAGTCAATCTATTAACAACTCAGTTTGAATTGTCTTCTCTTTCCAAGACTTACATTGACACCATCACCTAAATCACATAATGCACATGTATGCTTTTCTTTGAAAAATTGGTTGTATCCTTCTATTGTCTCTTTCAGTAAAAAAATAAACATATATCACAATCTATAGTCACAATCAATTTATGCAAAATTTTCTATAAATAATTATTAATTTCACTCAACTTAAAATCTGTTGTATTCACTTAATTGCCCGATGAAATAAATCAATATATTTTCAGGAGGGTATGTTAATATATATACCTATGTGTTCATGTGAATATATATTACAATTTCTGCTTCAAAGATTATATATCAAATTATGTACTCTCCGTCCTAAAAAGATAGTCTACTGTTTTATTTTCGTCTGTCTAAGAGAGATAGTCAACTTATTATATTGAGCATGTTTTTAATGTTTCATTTCTATATGTGCCACTAATTAATTATTGTTATTCAACTACTTATACTATTTCAAACAATTGAGGAGACATAAGAGTATATGTAGAAAAATAAGATAAAATTTAATATTTTAACTATATTAACTATTGTTTCTTAATCTATATGAAAATAAGTACTGGACTATCTTTATGGTGACAGAGCTAGGGAGTATAACTTTTCTTGGAAACAGACAAACATCAAATGAAAAAATATAGCTTTTTCCTAACATTGATTCTTCTTTAATGTAGCAATGGATCTAATGGTAGATTAATTAAATAATTAATCCCATTGGAAATATTAATTAAGTGGTGAACGTATTGGTCACAAATTAAAAATTTGCATGCCTATGATTTGATTCGGATGTCAAAGGTGGTTGATTCAAATTAATTAATAGAACGACATTTCACGTTATACTCTGTTGGGAGTGTCATGCATGGAGCCAAAATTCAATTATTGTGCCTGTTTAGCTTAAGAAAGCAAAAGATCACCAAACTTTAATTCATCTACACAAGGCTTGAAAGTGATTGGAATAACTTAGGATCCAAGATGATAATCACGCAAGGTAAGTATCACGCAAGTAAAACTGAGATATGTTAAATATATATCAGAATAGAATTTCAGTGCTCTAGAGCACTGAACTCGATACTCTATACAAATGGGATACTGATGACATGTGGATACATTGGCCCAACTTGTTTAAATTGAGACCATGTACACATTTGTCTTACTTTCATTTTTCTTGGAGTATCGAGATTTCAATACTATTGGAAAACTGGAATATAGTTAAGTTAAACAGATTAAACAAGAAACTCATATATTTGTCTTTTATCGCATACAACATGAGATATAAATCACGCCACAAAAGTTTTGAATCGTGTTGGTGAGTTCATGTTTTGAAATTTCAATTTAAAACGCAAGTGACATGGACGATTGAGAATGGTCGAAAGTGTACAGTTAAACTATCCATAACAATATTTTTAACTACTCTGTTAAAAAAAAAAATTTTTTTTAACTACTTAGAAGGTGACACGTGGGGCTATTATTATTGCTTCGGATTTGTATAATATCGAGTTGTTGTTCCAAAATTGGAACCCTATATTAGTTCACCTTGGATCCAGTCGTGATGGGAAAGCTCAAAATTTTCAATTAATAACTTTACAATATAAATTGACTGTACTCCATTCCATGGCTACAAGAATATTTTTTTGAACACCCACCTTCCAATAATGGGTACCCCAACTATTGAACCCTCGTTTAGCCCAAACATATGCTGTGACCGACAGCCATTTAAGGGTGCGTTTGGCGATAAATTATAATTTAAAATTGTATATCAAATTTTGTCCACTTAAATAGGGTTATAAAAATAATTATAACGTATATATACCACGATAAAAACACTTTATAAATAGAAGTTTCTAATTCATTGTAAAGCTTGAGTTTGTTATTTACTTTTGAGGTGAACAAGGTTAGTAGATAGCATGGTTACGAGTCATATAAACAAGAGATTTCTTTCAATTCAATTTATTCTCTTTTTGTCCTGTGATGATAGCTTTGTTTCTATTTCACACAAATTAAGAAACTTTAATCCATGTATTTGGGAAAGAAATTTTTGTACATTTTTTCTTGTAAGTAATCCATTTTTATTAACTGCCTTTTTATAATGGTATAACAATATTCATTAAATAAAGATATATTACAAGAAAAGTGAAATGGTAAGAAGAAGAATAATAATAGTAATAATGAATCGATAAGGTAAGTGAGTTATAATTTGGTATCGAAAACAAAAAATTGAGATAACATATGAAAATTAACATATGACCTCTCTACTATGACGTCCCTTCTCATTCTGCCACCTACTTGGAAACTTTTTGGTAAATTTTATTGTTTTCAATAAAATAAAACTATTAAAATGGAATAATTTGTAAATTGGTAATACTTTGTGACCCATGACCTGTATTATTTTTCATATGCGAAATTCAGTAATTCGATAAGTTGATAATTTTTAAAGTCACAACCAATTGATAACCGAAAATATATAAGGTCCAAGAGCAATAATTAAAAAAGAGCTCATCTTGAAATAACATATTTATCAAAGTTGCATGAAAAGCCCATCCAAACTCACCCTGATTACCTTTGCTAATTTGGAGATTTTTATGATTGGCATATATTGTTTCCAAGATGAAAATCAGTTGAATATTTGATCACTCTTTCCTTCGTATTATTACTGATAAGCGATCAATTTGTGATTCTTGATTCCATTTGTGACTTGTGAGCCCATTTTTACACTACATATATGGCAAGCCTTCTCCTGATTCCATTAATCTGCCCTTTGTTTACAGTAAGTTTCCTTGGTGAAAAAGATGTGTTTTTTCCTTTGTTGTGGGTGGTTGAACATTGAAGGGTGAAAGGCGACACGAGTTTTTATTGGTGTTTGGGTTCGATTGCTCTATCAGGTTGCTCCCATCCGCATATTATTATCTTGGTTGTGAGATTTGACATCAATCTCAGCTTGTTCCTTTGTGAACCCACCGCAGAAAACTCTACGGTATACGTAAATATTTGTGAATTTTACTTTTCCAAGTTAATTACCGACGTAAAAAAACACTGTTAATTAGTACTAGTTTTCTTGTGTTTTCTTTGTGTTGGCTATCGGTTTCCATTGGACCACAGGCCACATGACAGCGTGTGCCCCAAAACACGCAGACAGAGGGTAAAAGTGTCATTATACACCCAAAGATAGCTCCTTTTCAAGTCATTTTTTTTATAATCTTTAGTCCCCATTTCCTTCGTCACTTCCACCCACGCCCTACGCCACTTCACTCCACGGTTGCAGGCTCCAGCTCCCTATTTCTGCAAACTTCACTTCACTTTCTCACTCTATACAAACCCACAAAATGAGCGCCCGAACCGGGTCGCACCAGCTCAGCAGTGGCCTCTACGTCTCGGGTCGACCCGAAGAGCAGCTCAAGGAACGCCAGCCTACTATGGCGTCCCGCGCCGTTCCTTACACCGGCGGCGACGTCAAGAGGTCCGGCGAGCTAGGACGAATGTATGGTGTCAGGATTTCATTGGGAGATCAACCGGGTCCGCCTAAACCCCCTTCCCGCCCCGGATCCCAGCACAACAGCGGATCTGCTATATCCGGCCTGAAGTCCGGCTCCGGACCCATGAACAAGAAATCGTCGTCTTCCTCGTTTTCCGGGCCCATGACGCCGATTCAGCCAACCGGCCTTATCACTTCCGGGCCTTTGAGCTCCGCCAGCTCTAACCGCCTTTCCCGAAGGCTCGACGCCTCGTCAGCGCACACGTCGTTCAACAAAGGTCTGCACGGCTCGGCGGTAACGAACTTGGGAGATAGGGTGGGATTGGGGTTCAGGGTTTCAAGGGCGGCAATGTGGGTTTTGGTGGTGGTTATGGTCTTGGACCTGGTGGCGGGGGCGTTCCTTATGACGATTGTAAAGAAGCCGGTGATTTTGGATGTGGTGGCTGCAGTCTTAGTCCCCGCGTTGGTGGTTTTGATATGGAATTACGTCTATAAAACTAGTGGGGTTTTAGGGTTCTTGAAGAAATACCCTGATGCTGAACTGAGAGAGGCCATTGACGGACAGTACGTCAAAGTCACCGGGGTAATTTCACAATCTCCTAGTCTTGTAGTTATATATTTCGTATGGCATCCATGTGTTCTAGTTGATGCTATTAGTTTTGATAATATATTTTATTATACTTCATATGAATCATGAATGACCGGTAAGATTTCTGTGGTTATGTAATAGTTTTTGGTAAAAGTTGTCTGCACAATAATTCATCCCAGAAATGTTAGTTCTTTTTACTGAAATTTCACGCAGACGATTGGATGAACAAATTTGGTGGGTATTATTAAAGAATAAGCCACCCCAAACATGCTTCAAGTCATATACTTTCAATTGTTTGCATGAGTTAGAGCTCTTGGAACTTGAGGTCAACTGTAGTTAAAAACTCTAATTTTCCTTTGTAACATGCAATAATTCCAATTGTTTACCAAAGTAAACTGCGCTGGGATGATAAATAGGGATTTTGAATGCACCCCTTCCGATTTCTAAGGGCATTTTCGTCAGTGGTTTCTGAAAGTTGATGAAGCTCACGTGTGTTTGAGTTAAAATGGCTTCTTCATTGGTTGTAGTTATTTTAATGGTTAGCTGCTTCCTGCAGGTTGTCACTTGTGGCAGTATACCTCTTGAATCTTCCTTCCAGAGAGAACCCAGATGTGTATATGTTTCCACAGAATTGTATGAATACAGAGGATGTGGTGGAAGTTCGAATAATGTCAAACAACGTGTTCTCTCTTGGGGATGCAGACAGTCAGAGGTCAGTTTGTTGAACCCGTTTAGGAATCAAATTGGAATTTATTTCGGCATCTTTTACTTCAGATAAATGGTTAGTGGCACGCAAGAACCTCGCACTGAGATTGTGAATGATTTCCAATTTTTGAACACACATATAGAAGCATTTGCGAGCCACAGACTTCTGGGGTACCTAGGAGAATCCATCTACAAGTCCAGTTGATTTTTTCAGCCGTCGAACTCAATTAGATATCCTGGCAGTCCACATTTTGCAAACTTTAGTGCTTAATTTAGAGTTGGCTTTATGGTAATGTTGCATCTTTAATGGGTTTCCAACCTCGAATACTTATTCTACCTTATGCTAGACTATAATGACATGGGTGATTTTGGCATCATATGCTAATTTTGGGTCTAAATTATTTGTCAATACAATTCACCCAAACTTCCCTCAACTTGTGTCTGTAGAGATCTCGCGTAGCTTTCTGTTGAAAGGGATTCAACCAGCGATCCTAATGGGCTCATATTGTGGTTGTCTAGGTTTGAATCATTTACGAGGATACACTACTAAAATGTCATAATCCATTCAGTGTTCCTTATGTTTACAGAATTATGTAGCAGACTTCTATATATCAGACTTCCAGTCGGGTTTAAGAGCTTTAGTCAAGGCAGGCTATGGTGCTAAAGTCACACCATTTGTCAACCCCGCTACAGTAGTTGACGTAACAAAGAAGAACAAAGAGATGTCTCCGAACTTCCTAAGCTGGTTGGCAGACCGAGGTTTGTCAAGTGAAGATTGTGTAATGCGCCTTAAAGAAGGGTAAGATACCATATATTTCCCAAAGTGATCTCCTGCAAAAATCTGGCTGTGTCATCGCGTTTGACATATATAAATTTACATAACATGATCTTGTTTGGAAGTTAAAGAATTAATCTATTTGTACATGCCTTATGTACGTTATTTGTATATATCCCCCCTGTATTTACTTGAATGTCACTAACCTAGCCTTCCTTGAAATGACCAATTTTGGGGGTGTGAACAAATTTTGCACACGGTATATGTACAAATAGACCCATTGCAAGGTAAAATTTTAAGTCATTGTCTTGGAAATAAAGGTCTCTGTCTGAACAGGACCACACAATTGATGGGTAGAATATGATATGATAATTACTGAATGCTATCTAGAGTTACAGTTTATTGGTTGTCATTTTTGAGCTCACTCGTTCAGGAACAATGCCTAAAATAATCTTCTTTGTAGAAATTTATTCTGTAGTAACATAAATTACCACAAAGAAGATTAAAATGTGATTGTTGTCAATTGATTTCATGATTATTCTTTCTAATGCAGTTATATCAAAGAAGGAAGCACCGTAAGTGTCATGGGAACCGTCCGTCGCCATGATAATTTACTCATGATCGTCCCCCCTGCAGAGCCTGTTTCAACAGGCTGTCGGTGGTCCTGTTGCTTTCTACCAACCTATATCGAAGGTCTTATTTTGACATGTGAAGAGAATCAGAATGTCGGTGCGATTCCTGTGTAGGTACATGAATGTTTAAATATGACCGGTGAATCATATGGGGTAGATGGAAAAAGGATCCTCCAAGACGACTTTTGTACTGATTTAGAAGATTACGACTGCATCACTACCTGAACAGCGCAAAGCAGAACCAGAAGGCTGATAAACTAATTGTATTACCAATACTTGCTTGAATACTAACACGAGGCGCTGATATCAGGGGTGTTAGGAGGAAACTCGTGCCCCTTTCAGTTGTAATTTATGCTGTAGCTATAATATGTACAAAAAGTTATCAAGATGCCATTTCTGAATCAATGTCAAATATGAAATCAACTATCATTCTGTGTACCATAAGCTAAAACAGTCATTGTAAAGGAAATATATGCCAAAAGATGTTATTGAAAAGAAGTAAAAGCAGAAAGATGGAACTAAAGTCTGGAAGACATGCCTCCAGCAACTACCAAAGTTTCACCGGTGACATAAGAGGCATCTTCTGAAGCCAAATAAGCTGTTGCTGCAGCCATATCCTGTGTGGTGCCCAGCCTGTTGAGTAACGTCTTCTCCTCGAGGCCTTTCCTCTAAAAATGAATCCAAAATGCTATATTAGCTTGTGAAAATAGCGTATCATCAAAGATTGTCAATTTGGCATCAAAGGGGACAAGGAAATCGTACGATGCTTTCATTGCTTGTAAGAAAGGAGGCAAAGTGTGTGGGCACAAATCCTGGTGCCACACAGTTTACTCGAGTATTTGGGGCCATTTCAGCTGCTAGTGCCTATAAACAAGCAGCATTCAAGTTAGACGCAATCAACTGGGTAATAAAAAGTGAGAAGAAACAAACAACATATAAGTTTACCTTGGTAAGCCCAAGCAGGGCAGTTTTGGTCACACCATACATAGCCAAGGCTGATGGGGGTTGGTATGCGGCTATAGAAGAAATGAGCACAACTGATGAACCCTTCCGCAAGTGAGGAGCTGCTTCCTGTTAAAGAACAGACAGCCAGCGAACTATAAGGCTGTAATTAACTTAAAATTTAAAACAACAAGATAAAGGCTGCACGCCCATAGATTGCTCATTACGCAAGCCTGTTATGTCTTTCAAGAAAACTGTTATACATTGTGTATATGACCTTGTCATATTGAACATACTTACTTGCAGAAGAAGAATAGACGCTTTCACGTTGATCTCCCATAATTTATCAAGGACTGGTTCTTTAGTTTCCAGAATGGCATCCACAGCGGGGTTCGCAGCAGCATTAGACACAACCACATCTATTTTCCCATATTTCTGCAACATGAAGAAAGAGGACCATGAAAAGAGAATTCCAATTCATAAAGAGAACATCTCATAAAGGAAAAACAGACCTGAAAAACATGAATGTTTTCTTTAAATCAACAATTAAGTACCAACATTGCAATAATTCTGATATCTATGTTAGATTTTTATTTAAAATAATATAACTTGAAAAGAAATAAGTGAATACATTAAAATTCATGAATAATTAAAACCTCTGAAGCAACTAGACATGACCTTGCAAGGTAATCACAAAAAGAAGGGATCATTTCATGACATGTGTTTAAGGCTACACGCCAACATTTTTCATGCAAGTCTGCACGTCCACATAGAATAAGTTTTCATCTTGAGGATCCAGAAGAATGTGGAGTCATTGTTTCGGTCAACTGTGAATGCTCTTTCCAACTTATCTTAGAAATAAACTTATACCGATATCTATTCTAACTCATCTCCTCTTATAACAATAACTCGTCTCCCACCACATATCCTGCAAAGTTAGTCCCGTCAGAACCAACAATCAGTAATAATCCTAACTACTCTTGAAAGCCTTCGGGCAACGCAACCTCAAGATACCACCTACAATCGTGGCAACCCACAAGCACTACAAAATTTTCTACCACTCATTTCTAATTATTTTATTTATCTTCTAAATAGAAATAAGAAACTAATATGGGCATTGGTTCCGTTGGACAGCCCTTTCCATTCAGTGGTATTTCAAGGTATAGAATGTAACTCAAAGGACCATCTAGACATTGAAGAGGTAAACACTACCATAAATTATGTTATGAACAATGCTATATGTTATATTTAACTAAATTTTGTGCGGGATGTCATTTCCAAAAGAAAGTAGAAAGAACTTGCAAAACCAAAATAAATAAATAAAATGTATTGAGGCTTAGAAAGAATTATTCTTTACTAACTAACTTGAGTTTAAGGACGACACCATGTGATCCCTTTACGAGAGAAAGAAGGGGTTCGTATCAGTAGAAAACATTTAGAGGTCAATGCCTAATGCAAGATGTACACTATTTAGATCAATAATACACATGTAGCCAGTGAAATAATCTTCAACATAAAACAAAAGATGGGAATATCTGAATCAGTCACATACCAATTTCAGCCTCCTGATCCAACTAGGAACTTGATTAATCTCACAAATAAAAATCCACTTTTCAATGAAAATCCTAGCATATTAATAGGTCTTCATTTAAGCAATCAATAAATCCTCCTTAAATAAACATCAGTAACCAATACATAATTGTAATGAGAAAAGCCCTAAAGGTCCTCTTGCTTCTGATTAAAGGTGTATAACCAGTTAATCACCAATAGCCTTGAGACAATATTATTCATTAAGCCTATCAAGACTTGTACCGTCCATTGCACCAAACAGACAACTACATAATCAATAACTATTCCTTAACTTGAATAAAACATACAGCAACAAAAGTTAATTCAGATGATTACCTGAAGGGTTTTCTGTATCAGATTCTTTCTTTGTTGTGCATCAGATACATGGCACACTAATCCCAGGACCTCAATTCCCCGAGCCTTGAGTTTTTCCACCGCTTCATCTACGTTTTTCTGCAACGCCCAGAACACATAAACACCAATAACCAAAAAAGAAAAAAAAAAAAAAAGGACCATGCAAGATTCAAGCATTAACGTTTTCAAATTATTATTATTATTATTATTATGATGGAGATCCACAAAGCAAGGTTCATCAAATCCAAGTAAAACTCTCAACATACCCGGATGAAGAGCAGATCAGATACATGTGGAAAAAATCAAGGAAATGAAAATAGCATACTTGTTTACGAGAGGAGATAACAACGGATGCGCCTTCCAGGCCGAGCCGCTCAGCGATGCTGAAGCCGATGCCCTGAGTCGAAGCCGTTACAACGGCTACTTTTCCTTCAAATCTTCGTCCCATTTTCTCTTGCTTTCTTATTTCAGACAATCGAAGTACAATTTTCTGGATTTATCAGTCCGTTTTTCTTGATGACGCAACAAATGACTGTAATTGATAGATTTTAAACCGTTGGATGTTAATATCTCTTAGAGATTGTCAATCAATAACGGATAAATTCGACATATGCTCCCCACTCTTTTCACTTTGTAGCAGTTAGGTTCCCTTTTTTCCTCAACATTCTCAACCTTCCATAAATTTGCATGATATGAGCATTTCCTTCCAAAAATTCTATTAAATCCTATTAAAGAAGGCGACAAGGATGACACGATGAGATTAACACAGAGCTGTGTACAATAATCGCAAGAAGTGAACAGTGTGTTGCAACAAATTTCAATATTTCTTAAAAAATTCGTCAAGTAATTAATAAAAGTTACATTGGAGCATGTAATTTCGAACTCGTCGGCTGCTTTTGTACAATCATCCAGATCAACTTTCAAAATTTCTTATTACTTATTTTGTGGTTAATGTGTGACTTTTAGATATGGAATGATGCATTGATTGTGTTTTTAGTTGAATGAATACATTTTGGCCCGTTGGATTAAGGGAAATGGACGAATAAGATGATTTGTTGAAATTAATTGTCAAATTAATTGGTCCATAGAGCCCTCCTCGACAGTGGCGGAATCATGCATTATTAGAGGGGTGGGCAGTATAGTATACACAACTAAACACTTTAAATATAAATCTGTTTATTTGTTTACAAGTTGAATTTTTTTTTTTAAAACAATTTAGGGGGTTAGGCCCAGTATAGCCCCCTCAACTCTGCCACCGCTCCTCGAGTGTAAGAATTGATTTTGAAAGAATAAAAAAATGTGCAAAATTTTCCGGGACTTCTGTTTTTTATTTTTTTTTTTATGAATAGAAAGTTGGTTCAAGTATAATTAATTGGGGATTTCAAAAGAAAAAAAAGTTTAATTAATTGGACATCTATGAATTTTTACAACTGGTTGATGTTTTTGAATCTCCATGCCAATACCAAGGATGTAATATTTGGTTCGTTAAGCCTTGAAAGTTACAAGTCTAGCTATGTAGTATTGACATAGAATATATGGTTGAGTCGATCCAAGAGGAATTAGATTGAAATGCGCAAAAATGTAATTTGCCAATCTAGCTCTTCTTGTCCTATTTTATTGGATAATTCCGCTCTAGAGCGAGATGGCAAAACAAACAAAACTCACCTATTTTACCCGGCCCGCAATGGATTTCAACCATCCCAGGTCATTTAAATCTTCAAAATACACTTTTTTTATTTTCGTCATCTTGTTTTGTGATCTTTAAATTAATTTACCGTTTTCCCCTCACAGCTTATTTAGACTTATTGTTTCTAGCTGTGATTATTCAATGCAGCGAGATTCATGAGACTTTTCTATCTTTTTGGTGGATTTTAGATTTCATAGTTTTCATTCTGCGTCAAGTATCGATTCAGTAAAAATGATCTAACACCATATGGTGTGAAATCTTGCTCTTTATACTATAAAGTTGAACATACATTGCCTTCCAATAATCTACTGATAACAATTCAACTTGGGAGAAACTTATAGATTACATATTCATTGCATTTGCAGGCTTTAACTGATGAACCATAATGTTTTCATTGCTGCATATATAAGAAAATGAGTTCTCACTGATGATAAATCTTAACTTAAAAAACATGTATATACAAAGAGAAACAGGAATATGCTTTGTGGTTTGAATGGGGGAAAAGCTAAAAAGCATCCCAGACAGGAAGATTACAAATTCCAGCATCAGGTTTCAGGAAACTCGAAAGCAATGTAAATTGAATTGTATGTTGTTACTCCTCAAAACAGGCAGCAAGTTTTCTGCACATTAGCAACAAAGTCATTGAACTTTATTTCTTAAATAAGATTCATCCATTTAAAATATGAGAATGATTATGATGAAGTTGGATTTTCTTTATCAATCTATACGGTAAGTGTAATTTCATTAAGTTCATACCTTTGATTTAGTGGTTTTGGTTGGACATTTTTTTGCAGTCTGTAAGGGAAGAGGAGTGAATTCGGCAGCTGCTATTTGTTTTTCCTTCTTCACCCTGTTGAATATGACAGTGAAATGTTCTCCGGATTTCGGGTCCCTTTCATCCCAGTCACCAAATTTAGGAACCGACACTGATCTGTAAGACTGCCAAAGAAATACATTTTCACGGTCGGTTAAGATGATAGTAGTCGAATTATATCTGTTTCGTTTAGGAAAAAAAAAAAAATTATGCCAGTTGATAAGTCGAAACAGATGGATGGTAATGGGAAAGCAGTTAACTTACAAAATCATCAGAATGCATTCTGTTTTGCTCTGAGACTGATCTTCTATGATGGAACTTTGGCTTAAGGAGAGTTCGACCAGACGCACTTCTGTCTCTGCCTGATTGTGAAGCCATGGTCATATGTTTAGTACCATTCTGCTGATTAGAAGCATTACTTTGATAACCATAGTGCCGGTGCTGGAAATTCTCTGATGCCACCAGTTTATCACGTTGGATGCGTACAGGTGCTGGAGAGGCATGAGAATGAATGCTATCTCCATGCAGAGCATGCCAGGATCCCACATCGGGATCATTTGGAGTCATCCTGCGATCACCATTTTTTACTTTGCGAGCATTCTTGAAATAAACTGTGTAGGGCACATTATCACCTTCCCAGTTACCAAACTTAGGAGCCTGCAACCGCTGCTGCAGCCATTTCATTTGAAAATTCCAAATACATCAGAAGAAATGTCTAATAACATGTTCACCGGAGAATGATCAAAAGAAAATTTCAGCCTAGCTGATAAACATTATTTTCCCAGCATGAGTCCCTTTTGCACCTAAGATTAACAGTGCTAGAAAAAGATGTTTATTTTGGAGGAGTTTTCACTTGATATTCCCAAGCCATATTATCCAACTTCAATTTAGTTAGGATGAGTAACGCAAGCCAGCAGTTGGCCTGATCGTCAGAGTGCAAACGGTTGCCGTCCCCTTTCCTTGAGTTGGTGGCCTTTGCCTCTGATGACGGGCTTAGTGCGATGTGAAGTCTGGCACCGCCATTGGGGACGGCCATTTTTTGAGGTCAACATATACTACATATACGTTACTATTCACTAAGGAAAACCACCAATTTCTAAAAATGAATTATAATTTACAATACCTAAAACATTTGAGTTTAGCGCTGGGAACCTGGAATTCAAGCAATTGGAAAAATCCCATTTGGGCAATTCTGATCTATATTTTAGGTGAAGACAAGGCAACATGAAATGCTATGAACAGAAATGAAACCATTTTCAAATAAAACCAAGCATCTGCCTAATTTAAACATCATCATGCAAAAATTAATCATAAATGAAATTCAGGAGGCGGAATTGTTTCAAACACTTACAGCCATAAACAACAGCAATATCGTTCCTCTTCCTCCTCCACCTCCCAATTCACTCAACAAATGCTCTCAATTCCAACAGATAAAACTTGCAGATGAGGATGAACAAGTAAAAGATAAAAGCAGCCAGCAAAATAGAGTTTGCGTGTGGGTCCACGTCAATTACAAATTGACGTCCAACACCATCGGAGATCTCAATGAAACCACAGCTTAATTGTTCGATGTTTACCGAAAGAAATATTTGTTCTCAATGAAACGACAAATCCATCGATCCATCATCCATCCTTTTCTCTCAAGCACGAAATATATCTTCACTCTGCTGCATATAAAATATTTCTCACCTTTTTCGGTAACAAAGTTGCATATTTTACATGTTGCGTTCCATTGAAGAAAATGTAACAAACTGTGTTTGGCAAACACACCAAAAACTGTACACCGTATGTCTTTTATATGGAAGATCAATGAAATTGATTTCCACATAATGCATGTGAGTGCGTGATGTGTTATTACTGTACCATACGTCTGATTGGGACTCAGGAGATCCATGCTGAAAGTTTCGGAAATTTGCATAGTTATTATTACGTGCAAAATGTACCAAAAAGTTAAAGGATATTTATGTAACATAATTAAGTAGGGATGACAACAAACCGGTCGATCATGCCCCAGACATGCCCATGAATCTGGAGGTCACTCAAACCCGTCCCTCGACACACGAATTCGCGGGACTTGTTTTCGGGAAGGAGGGTCGACTTTTTGAACCCATCATTTACCCATTTAATTTTATTTTAAATTTTTTAAATAAAAATTTTATTTATTGATATAATTATATTTAAGAAAAGATTAAAAAGTTTCAAAATGAAGTGATATAAGTTTACAATTTTATTCTTCCTTACGTCTTACAAAGATGAAACGGTATGTATTTTCATTAAGAATTATTAGGTAATGTGATTAGAACATTTTATTTTATGTGTATTTTTACATTTTAACCCTTAAGAATAATTAATGATTTAGAATTAATATCAATAATTAAAGTAAGATTCTTATTTTTTTTTTAAAAAGTAGGATTAATATTGAAATGAATATAACTATTCAAATTGTGTCTTTTAGAATTTTGTGAGCATCTTGAATATTATGTCGAAAAAATTGATTAACTCATTTTCATTTTGAAGTTTGATAACTACGTTATTTTTAGAGGTTAAAGAACTAGGAGCAAACATAGAAAGGAAAAATTAAATACAAGCCCGATATAACAACTGAACTATCTTTTTGAGACAATAAAATGGAATATTGAAATATCTTTTTGAGGCGGAGGGGTATAAAAATACACGAGTCAGAAATTAACTTTGAGATTTCAATTTTTCAAAATTCATTGACACATTTATAATCGTACTGCAGGTCGTTCTTGTCCATATCCGCCCTCAAATCCAATTAAACGGGGTCTTGATGGCATTATTAGGGGCAGATCCCGTGCGTCTATGGATTGAATTGTCATCTTATAGGACAATAAGATGAAAAGTCTTTCAAAAAAAAAAAAAAGAGAGAGAGAGACAATATGTGTAATGTTTTTTACCATACATATTCTATAATGCTCATTGAACACTATTTTTAGAGCCCAGTGTATACGTGGCAAGTGCCAATTAGACACGTGTATAGTAGATTAGACATTTAAACTTCCTAGGTATTAAATATTGAGGAAAAAGTATAAAAAATTTAACTTTATTCAATGTTGAAACTTGCAACTAACCCTCCGGCCTTCACATTCTACTTTGACATTAATCCCTTCAACCTAATTCATTAAAATTAATTCCACATCATTAATTAGGTAGAAATGGGATTCAAAAAAAAAAAAAAAAATTAGGCAGAAATGCTCAAATAAAAAAATATTTGTAAAACTAAATATTTTAAGTATATTACCCACCGAATTTTAACTTTGTGTGAAAATATCATCTTCACAATGTTTGGGTACCATTTAAAAATACCTCGAATTTATCAACCAATTTAAATTTCAACTTTTAGATACATGACAACACTACATTTAACTACATATTTGATTTAACTTAAATTCTTACATTATTTTAATCAGTATCTCCATACAATTACATCTCGACACGACACAATTACATCTCGACACTTATATAAAATTTAAATTTTAAATCTATTTAAAAACCCACCCATTTTAAGTCCTTACCAAACAAACCACATACCTTTTTTTTGTAGAACGAATGGAGAAATAATAATCAATCATCAATAAAATAGTGGTAGTTTCCTTAATTTGTCGGTCAACCAAGCCCACAGGAAAAGGGGTTAATGGCCTAAACACGAGAAAGAATATGCGCCAGCTTAAAACCGTCGTATCTTCTCCGTCGAAAACAGACAACGGAGACAAAAGGCAGATATTTAGCCAACGGCATTTGATTTTTCCCATTTCTTAGATGGGTATTCGTTAAATGTTTGAATAGAAGAAAAGGAGGTGAAGAGTATGGCGATTTCTCTGTCTTCTTCTGTGGTTTCTCGGATTTCTATTTCGTCGCCTTCCTCGTCTCTGAACGTGAGGGAATTGGGATGTTCTTCAATTCTGCTTAATTGTTTAAATCCTTTCCGTGTAAATTATCTGTCTACGCGTTACACTTGTGATGCTGCTTCTCATCCCCGGCGCCCCAGGTACTTCTGTATATCATCTCCTGCCATTTTTTATTTTTTGGTAGCTAATGATCATAGGGAACTTAGGTGTACTAGTGTTGATTTTGATTTGAAATACGTGAGCTTAGAATATATAAAGCCTAGACGAGCGCAATCTCAAAAGAGGAGATTGTGTACTGCATCTTCGGACTTGTTTAGATCAAGGCACTCTTGTCAATGCTTCAGTAACTCATAGAGCTTCGACTCTTTGGCTATTGAGTGTGGATACGATCGGGACGAAGGCTTTTCCAATCCACAATCTGGAAACTGTACGAAATGGATTTATTTCAGCTGCCAGTGAAGGGATTCCGATTTGGAAAAATGTAAATATTTGTTTTAGTAATCCGGCAGTCAAAGAAAATCAACAGACAGAAGTCTGGAATAATCTGAGATTTTTATCTTTGACTGGGGTAAACCAATATTTTCTAAATTTTCGTATGGTTTAGTGAATGGGACTTTCACAAAAATACTTGCTTTTCTGTTACTTTTATACAACCTTGCTGTGTCTTTCCGTACTGTTTGTTTATTATCTTCTTTACAATTTGAAAGTAGAAAGCTGTTCGAAGTTCGAGCCACGACGTTGCAAGAGAATGAAGAGAAAGTGGTTGTGAAGGAGTCTTTCAATCCGAAGAGTTTTCCTGAGACAGAAGGAAACGGAACTCCAGGGGAGCCACCACCTGATAATTCAACCTCTAGTGTTTTAGAGAGGTTGATTATTAAGTTCGAGCAATCTATAAATATCTTTCTCACGGTATATATCATATTAGTTTCAACTCTCTATCTTGTATTTTCACTCCAGACAAAATAAGTCCTCATTGTAATGATGTCTATGGTCTTCATGTGGTAATGCGTGTGATTACTGTCTATCCTTATTCCTTGATTTCCTTGATATTACGTTTGAGTAATACTAAAGCAGCATTTCTAGTACAAAGATGGCTTGTCTCAATCTCAATTTCACTTAGCATAGATTGACACTTTTATGTGAAAGGAATCAGTAAGGGAAATTTGTAATGCTCACATCTTAGTTCTTTATTAAGCCTATTTTAGGTCTCTACTTCTTGGATAGAAATATGGAAAATGATTTCTTCATGTTTCATGGAACACATAACTCTCATTTATTTCTATTTTAACATAAAAGTAGAGATCTAACGTCGGTCAAGTGTTCTGTGAAATTTTTTTAATGGGGCTAAGGGAGAAATAAAATATTTGTTCATGCAATAGTGTATTTAGAAAACTCTGTTAGTATATGTTCTGACATATATAGGTATTTGTTTTTGGACAAATTACTTTGAATTCTTTTGACAATTTTATGGAATTATATTTTCCATGTTTGAGCAATCTATAAGTTGTGGGTGCATATGAAGTTTCCACGATATCGAACATCTTCCTCATAATTTTACATTGTTATCATGGTAAATAGTCTTATTACTATCTTGGCAACTGTCTTTTTGGATGTTACTTATATGTAATTAAGTTCCATATGCCATTGCAGGACTCAGTGATAAAGATACTTGACACCTTGTACCATGACCGAGATTATGCAAGGTTTTTTGTTCTAGAAACTATTGCAAGAGTTCCTTATTTTGGTAACTACTGGACTGTTATATTGAGTATGATGGTTTTATTTAATGGGTGTTTCATTCTGACTTTAATTTCTTATTATAATGGAAAAACTGTAGAGGTAGAATCAATAGGGGAGATGTGGCAGGGGTTTGAAATGTTTGATTGTAATTGAGTAGTAGTCAAATCAAGTGGTAGCTAAAATTATAATGAGAATCAAAGTCCGTTTTAGTGATAATGTAGTTTCCAGAAGTTAGGGCCCCTTTTTGCATGCATACTTCCAGTTTAGACCTAAAAACATATCTGCAATCTATACTCCAAAACCCAAAGGCATACCTGGTTATTCTTATGATCCTAGACTCCAGTTTAGAGGGAGTTCTTTTGCTGGATGCATATGACAAGGATGAGGGTATCGAAAAAGTATGTTTTACAAGTGAAATCAAAAGAGGATATATTCCCTTAGAAAAGAACATCTAAAATTACCAGTATATGTACTTCTAAAGTAATATTGAAGTTCACAATACATAGTCAGATAGTCTTATACCCTCGTCTAAGTTCTGAATCCCTCTCACACATTTCCTTGTATCTTAGATTTTATGAGAGAAAATTTATCCAAAACCTTGATATGTGCCTGTACCAGATTCCACATACAGGAGGACATGAGTTTATACATATTTTAGAAAATAAGGTTCTGACCTGTATGCTGTTCTAGACATACAGTCTGCTTAATACAGTTTTAACATGAAAAACGACATCCTTTTTCAAATAACTGACAGCTAGACCCAATACTTTCATTACTCAATAAAAGCTTCTATTCATATGTGTGTTGAGTGATAAAGTGATGATGTTGAGTTAGTATATACACTGTGCACTAATGTTAATTTGAGGAAAAATGATGGTGTAAATGTTGCAGAATATTGTTAATTGATCTGCTTATATAGAGAACTACTGGTGCTAATTTGATGATCTGGCAGCCTTCATGTCTGTCCTGCACATGTATGAGAGCTTTGGATGGTGGCGAAGAGCGGACTACCTGAAAGTTCATTTTGCAGAAAGCTGGAATGAGATGCACCATTTGCTTATTATGGAAGTAATACTTTTCTCTAAGCCCCTAGATCTCTCTGCCACAAGCACTTAATAGATTTATGTCTAATCCCAAGTCTAAGGAAACATACAATTTAAGCCTGTTAAAATTATAATTGGATGTAAAGACACTTTATACCATAGAGACATTATATTCTTATTTGGCACGGTATCACCTTACACAATTTTAATGGTATTGCAGGAACTGGGGGGAAATGCTTGGTGGTTTGATCGGTTTCTTGCTCAACATATTGCGATATTTTACTATTTTATGACCGCATTTACGTATGCTTTGAGTCCAAGAATGGCATGTAAGTATGAGTTTGATGCTATTTCTGCTGTATAGTTAACTCTTTAATATCTCCCTTGCTTTCCTTTGTCCACATGTTTGAAGTATATGATTCTCTATTTAACTTCTTCCTATGTCGAAAACTATAAATGAAAACGAATTTTCATAATTGTACAGACTTTTTAAAATGTTGGGTCTCCTCTCTGCAAGTTGGTTCTCCTCTCTGCAAGTCAAATATTAAACTGGGAAATTTTAGACTTTAAAAATCTAACGTAGCATCAGTTCGTAACTAAATTCTAGCACCTACACACCCTCACCTCCTCATTTATGCCCCTTAAGCCATGTAAACGGACTCCCTTGCTTTGTTCTCTAGGATGGGAGTAATTGTAGGCCGTGTTCGTTGTCAATGTTAATTAGCAGAAAGAATAGAAGAATACATAGTTGAACTTGTAGTTCTCTCACATTCCTATTTCTTGTCAAGCTTCTATTATATCTTTCCTAACGGTGAATCATTATCTTTTTTATTGATAACCCACCATAGGATTATCTAATTTAATTGATACTTGACACTTTAGCTTGGTTCTATTCTGCAGATCATTTCTCGGAATGTGTGGAGAGTCATGCATTTGAAACTTATGACAAGTTTATTAAGACTCGAGGAGGTATTCCTGAATATTCTGTTCAAATAGACTCTTAGCTTGGAAGCATTTTGCATGTATACTCTGGCAACTGGAAGATAGCGCCATTAAATCTCTCTATCAATGGTTGTCAAATTTATCTGATCATGAATCTCTTACGATTTCGAAGAATTGTGTAAATTTGAAAAAGGAAATATAACCTTGCCCCCCTTTTCCTTCTTCTTTGCTTACATTCTTAGGGTTTGTATTTTCTTCTAAAAATAAACGCATTCAAAAGAAAAGAACATTATATTTATTATCACGCCTGTAATGGTGGTAATGTGCCTATCTTTTATCCCGCCTGCAGAGGAGTTGAAGAAATTGCCTGCTCCGGCAATTGCTGTTAAATATTACACCCAAGAGGACTTGTACTTGTTTGGTAAGTTCTGTTTTTTTGCCGTTTTCTCTTTTTACATTGCATATGGCAAATAAAGATGTGACAATTCTAAGTTGCTTAACTGTTTCATTTCAGATGAATTCCAAACAGCAAGACCTCCCAATTCTCGGCGGCCAAAAATAGGTAAGCATAACACGGTGAATACTTAATGCACTGTAACAATAAGGTAACTTTGGTGATTTAAAGAGCATGTTTGTCCAAGTAGATTGTTTCAGTTTTCTGGCTTCTGACACCCCTCCATCACAACACAAGCACTATAGATATGCACATCTGACTATAGAAGTTTATACTGTATATTGTACCATAAGATATATGCTTATAAAATGAGGGATGCTAAGAAAACATCTGCTCTTTTATACTTGCTGCTGTAGAAGTCTAAAATCTAAAATGAAGAGTAATGTCTTTGATTTTGGCGACCGCACTTCACTTTTTTGCATGCAAGAGTTGAACTTAAACAGCCAGCTTGCATATGAGAGAGATTTTGGGTACACCTAGAATTTGGAGGTTACAGACATGAGTGTTGGCAGCTAGACCTCGTATGGGAGTTACTTTGAACATATCTGAAATTTGGCAGAACCAACGACCTGGGGCCCCAACCCCCCCCAACACACACACACACACACAAACCACTTTGATTTCTAATGGTCATAACATCATTGACCTGTGTAGTCAAAACAAATATTTGGATTAACCCATTGCATTCTTAAAAATTATGCTAATTTAGTAATATATTTATCATCGTCCTTGTTTGATTGTTTTCTGCAGAGAATTTGTACGATGTGTTTATGAACATTAGAGACGATGAAGCAGAACACTGTAAGACGATGAGAGCTTGTCAAACTCATGGTAGCATCCGCTCTCCGCACTCATATACAGACAATGCACTGAATGCTGATTCAGCAGGATGTGATGTGCCGGAAGCAGACTGTGAGGGCCTTGTAGATTGTATAAAGAAATCTGTTAGTGTTAGGGAACCCAGCACAAAGAGAAAGTGATCAATAAGAAGCAAAAGAAATGGATAAATTATACCGTAGTTGAATACATGTATCTTTCCGAACAGCAGTACGAATCCACACCATGCATTTATAACCAAAGAAAACTCTGCATTCCTCACTAAGAAAACTCTGCATTCCTTACTAAACGTATATTCTTTATTTTGTTAGGGATTTGTAATAGTGAAACGAATTGTGCTTCCAGTAGCCGAATGTTCAATCGAAGTAAGAAACCTGAGTTTAAACCCCACTCCCCCCTCCCCACCCAAAACCCAAAAAAAAAAAAAATATATATATATATATATATTTGTCCCCCCTTTTTTAAAAAGAAATTGAGCAGTTTGATTAGTAAACATGGGATTGTTGTCTCGTGGTGGAGCCGTGGGGGTGTTAAGACTGCTAGGCCCATGGTGAGCGTTTTATGTGCACTGATTCACCATACGTTAACGTGCCATTCAGAAACCAATTGTGTTGGTTTTAATTATAATAATAAAGTTATTGGATAAAATTTGATGTCAAAAAAAAAAAAAAAGTTATTGGATAAAAAAATATTATAATAAAGTTATAAATAATAATAATTTGAATTTTGAGCGTACGATTTACATGGCTAACATCAAAAGACTACTTATCAATTCAACATTTCATCACATTTGTAAACTATTATTTTCATGTTGTAACTTGTAATAGTAACTAAAAGCAATATTAATGTTGAGGGAAAATGCCAAAGGGAAAAATGTTAAAAGAGAAAAAAATTAAATGAAAAAAACTATTCTCAAATAATGTATAAAAGGAAAATCTAGTAATTATAATGTTAAAAGAATTTTATTTATTTTTTAAAATCTTTTAAAAATTATTTTGTTATTATTTTTTTATCATACAATTGATATTCAATTTTTTATAAAATATCATTTTTCTAAATTTATTATATATTTTTTAAAGGAAAAAAAAAAGATGGGAAAGGTCAAAAAGGAGCTAAATTGGTTTTGTTTTGGGCTTTTTCCCACCTTAATCTTACTCTAATAAAGGGCAATTTTTGAAGGATATGTGGTTGAACAGAATGAAAAGTACATATTTTTACCACTAATTTCAGTTTTAATAGAAACCGCAATTAAAAGGCACCTTTTTTTTTTTTGAAGGATGAAAATGCGCTTTGTTGACTTTTGAGTGATTTTCAAAATACAAATTAAGAGTTAACTCAAAGAAATAAATGAATGGAAATAAAATTTTACTTTTTCTGAAAGCAAACGAAAATGTCGACGAGCAACAATCGAATCGTCAATCGAGGCAAATGACGACTGAAACGATATCTCGCCATCATCGCCATGCCTTCTGTTCTCCGAAATGACAAAACGAACTCATTATCGTCTCTCATCTTTTACGACTATGAACAGAGGCGTGCGTTAATCTGAAGTAAAATTGATATAATTATTGTTTGAGAGATAGTAACGGACACAGATCATCATCCATTACGGAGTGCAGATGCTGTTTGGTGTCTGTACAGGCACCAGGGACGGCCGGCTATACCGTGTACGAGGCAGCAGTGGAAGGGGAGTCGACGGTCTGAAAAATCCAATGATAAATGCGGCGGTATATATAGATGAGCGGATGCAGAGATACAAAACCCTAGAAACCAATTTACTGAGATACCCTTGACAAGGCTCCTCAAGTAGTGTTTCACAAAACCTCACATAAAGCCACAAACGGTATTTATACGGATGGTTATATTATACCACTAATTTTACTAATTACATCACAATATTAAATTTTTATTTCTATTTACTAAAAATGTCAATAATTAAATGACTTAACTAACCTTTTATGTGTACTTATTTTGTTTTGGAAACACCACAAAATAAAAACAAAACTATATTTTTTTTAATTTCACCACAAATAAGAATCCTAAGTTATTTCGTTATTATTACTACACCACAATTCAGGAAAAAGATCATTTTTTTTTACGTTTGAAAAATCTATGTGATGGCTGAGAAAAAATACAAACACTGGAGAATCAAATTCAAAATTTATATTAGTGCACAAATTTTATTCATATGAGTTGCAATTTATTTCTAATTCATATAACTATTAACAATCCCTCCCAAAATTCAATCTTTAATCTTCTCTTTCACATAATATCTTAGAAGATAATAAACCCATAAAAAATGACTTAGAGCATCTCCAATGCAACCGTCTAGTTTTGAGGTGACGTGGAGAAGAGATATAGATACATAAAATTTAAAAATTTCAATTTTCTCTCTCTTCTTTCACTTCTTTCTTACATTTTTCTCTTTTTATTTTCTATATTTTCTTCACAATGTTCTTGACACTTCCTACAGCTAGACATTCTCAAAGACATTGTGAAGAAAAAATAAAAAATAAAGAGATAAAAATGTAAGAAAGAAGTAAAAGAAGATAGAGGAAATTAAAATTTATAAATTTATGTGTCTATATCTCTCCTCCACGTTATCATAAGACTAGACGTTTGCAGTGGAGATGCTCTCAGTTAAAAAAGCAATTATCAACAACTTTCTTATAAAACAAAAAAAAAATCCCGAAATAATTAACCTTATAGAAAAAACAAATCTCTATCCACAATTATAGAGAGAACTCATTAAGCTCAAAAATGTATAGATCCCATTAGCGTGACCGTGAAATTTTCTTCTTAGCTAATGCAAATAATATTCAAAATCATTTTGTTGTATAGGATGTGAAAATTTTGGAATTGGGTAAAAGATTGGGAAAGGGAAATGGTAGGAATTATAAAAGATGAGGGGATTGTGGTGTACATTTTTTTTCTTTTACAATTTAAGGTTATATTGTTAAACTAAATGTGTTTTATTTATAAAAAAACATTTTAATGGTAGTGCATATATATTGTGGTGTGGTCAGTAAAAATAGTGATGCTTTGTCTCGTCTCGTTTTATCACATATTGGTGCACTTAAATTCAGAGTCTTGTTTGATTTAAATTTCATAAAATTAATTCTCACTCAAACTCAACTTAAATAACACATTTGTATAAAAAAATTACACGTAGATTCATAATAATTTTTTATTTTTCAACCATATGTTCTCCTAAAAAATTTTTTTTTTAACAAATTTAGTTCTGAAAAATCTAGTCAAACACACAATTCGATACTTTTTCATACCCAACATTTTTAGAACCTTATATTCTCGGTAAATTGTAGTAAAGGTCTCTAACTACTGCATATATTTTCACTATCATTCTAAACTTCTAAATTTGGATAAGAGACCCTCAATATTTAAAAAATTGGCACTTTCATCCAAACTGATATATTTTATCATTAAACGATAAATAAATATAGCTGTCATTCAAAAAAGATTGCAAATTCCTATGGCATCTAAGTGTCAATGTTGTGCTGAAACTGAAACTATTGAACATCTTTTGTGCAATAACCTGATCTTATGATTATGCATTGGCTCTATTCAGCTCACAAAGCTACCCTGGCCAACTCTTTATCACCATCCCTCTGTTGGTCCTTTGGTTCATTTGGACAAGTAGAAACAAAGCGAAGTATCAAGAGATTCCTATGTCCAGCAAGGAGATTATTGAGAAGATCGAAGATTACATTTTTCTGAGTTTTCAAGCTGGATTAATCAAAGAAAACTTCTGGCATAAAAAAAAAAAAAACATCTGAAGGATTTTTTTTACCAAAAACCAAAGGTGGAACAAACCCAAAGTTGTTGCAATCAGATGGACTAGATCAAAGCAAGGTGAACTTAAGCTGAATATAGACGGGGCATGGAACTGTAAAGATGGTCACATAGCCATTGGAGGAGTTCTCAGAGACAGTAGAGGAAGACATAAGTTCGCCTTTGGTTTCTTCATGGGTAAAGGAGACCCTCTGGAGGCTAAAGTTTTGGCAATCCATGCTGGTATTCAGATTTGTAGGCAAAATTCTGTTGATATCAAGTGTGTGGAAGCCGACTATTCCAACGTCTTGGACATGATTTCTTCCAACCCTAAGGAATCGTGGAAACTTAAGCATGTTTTCTCCTATATTAGAAATAGTTGTCGGGAATCGAATATTAGCTTAATTCATACTTACAGGCAAGGGAACACAGTGGCGGACACTTTAGCCAAGAAGAGCATTCAGGAACACCAAATTTTTTCTTCAAAGAAGGGGAACTCACTGGGGTTATTAAAGGCTTGGTTGATTTGGATTGCATGGCGCTTCCCTCTACGAGAATTATCAACTATCATCCCTCTTGGAATACCTTTCACCCTATTCTCTCTGATCCCTTCGATGATGGTTGCTAGAGAGAGCATCTCCTCCTTTGCTTTTCACTGGTTGGCATTCTTTCCCTCTCCGTTTGGTCACTGTTTAAAATTTGGTCTCCGTATTCTCGTTGAAATTCATTGTCAGGTCCTCTTTATTACATTTACTGTTCTCCAAGCCATTGATTTTGCAGGTGATATCATGTTCCCGATGGTTCTATGGCGTTTGCTCGGTCTGTTAGTCATGCGTCGACATGCCCAGATTTGTTCAAGCAGTAACATTGATTCTTGGCTCCCATTATCTTTTGGACATAGCACTGACCAACTCAACTTTTCCCGATGTGCAGATTTGATCAGATTGTCATTAATTGTGTTGCATCAGCTCTTTCTTATCCCACAGTACACCTTTTGCTTCCTCAAGCCAATCATGCAGCTGGTTTACTTTGCCCCAATAGCCGTGACGATTCTTCCATGTATATACACTACTCAAGGATTGATCTTAAGCAAGCTAACATTTTGTTTTGTCCAGTGTATATCTAACTCCCTTATTCTAGCCAATCATGTCAATGAGGACATCCCCAAGACAATGAAGAAATTATATCAAGATGCTCTACTTGTTGTCTTTACTTTCCCTCAGGAGTTCTTTTTGGATTTTGAAGTAAAACTGAGAGGTTTCATTTGTCTTTGTTGATGTGTTGCTATGGATCGTTTGGCTATGGAGTGTCTCTTTTTTTCAAATTAGAAGATCTTCTTGCTGCCATTGCCAACAATTCCAACTGATTTTTGTTTATGGAATCAATGAAATTGCTATCATGTTGATTGATGCGCTCATGCCGACTACTCTCAATGACATTAGCCCGAAAAGTGAAGAAGACAAGATGGTTTTTGCTAATATGATTGGATTGCTGTACTCTTTTCTTGGTTCGATTACATTGGTTCGCCTCCGGCTTCATAAATGCTTCTTGGCATGGTTTCTTCATGATTCTTGGGTCCTTCGTTGATTTTTTTTGTCTGTTTTCTTGTTCTGCCGCCTTTTGCTCTATTTGGCTTTTTTTTGCTTTTGCTGCATTGGCTTCCTGCTTCTTGCAGGCCCGTTGTACATTTATTTTTTGATGTATAAAGTTGCTTTAAAATATATATATATATATATATATATCATATATATAAAGGGTGAATGAAGGAAAAAAATATATATCATATATATATAAAGGGTGAATGAAGGAAAAAAATATATATATCATATATATATAAAGGGTGAATGAAGGAAAACTTTTGATTTCTTTATTTACTTTTGAATTTTTTTGTAAAACCTATTTTATCCTTTCGCTATCTTTTTTAGAAAACCCACTCTCTAACTATTTAAAACATTTTTAGTTTATGTTTATTTTCTTTTTGATAAAACGGTATCATTTTGATGTTTAAAACTTTTGAAGGTTTGTATCAAATCAACGGTCATAACATGAACCTTAGAACAAGTTAAAAAGTGAAAGCCAACAATGAACATATAATTCATAAAACTGATAATAAGATCAAAGATGTTACAAACTAGAATGAAAAATAGAAAAAAATAGTTATAAAATAGATTGCAAACTCGAAAATGGTGTGTATTATTATGAGAACTAGCATTTCACCCGTGCGTTACACGGGATGATAATACTAGATAATATAAGCAATTCAAGAAGATTAAACACGTTCGTATGAAAAAAATTTAAATTATAATATTTGACCGTTTATGTATGTGTAAAGAAAAACAATGAAGTTACTACCCGTAATACGATATCTTTCATTAATGAAGATATAAAATTGTCTACACAAAAAACCTAAGAAAAACATTAAAGAAAGTTTTTGTACGTAGTTTATATTAGGCTGTCAGTGTGTAACGCAAGGAAAATTATGTTATATCCGATAAATTTAACAAAAATAAATGATGAACTATAATATATATTACAACATTTATAGTAAAATTTTTTATTTGGCCATCTTTAATATGTATCATAATTTTCAGACATTTTTATTTTGTAACTCTCGAAATATCTATATAAAATTGCCTCTGAGTGAACACTAACTTGTTCTACAAAATACACGTTATTTATTGCCCCGTTTGTTTTTTTTTTAATTTTGTAATATATATTAATAATATTTAACTTTTCATAACATACATCTTTTACAGACTAAATATTTTAATATATTAACATAATTTAATCAGTTTTTAAAGAATTGAGCCGTCATGACCAAATCAATTGGAGAAATCATGAATTGACAAATATAGGAACCAATCCAGAAAATAATACTACAGTTTGAGATAAACATGGATATGGTTCATAATAAATATTTTTCAATAGTTATACACTAAAATTTTATATTTTTTGAAAACCCAAGACTCATAAGTCATGGCCCTATTATGTATAATTCTTCTCTAAGTACGTTTATATAGGTATATATTTTTAATTCTTTTCACTAAATTACCAATGTGGGATTCCTATTTTATTCTCAAATAAAAACCAAATTCATATTGTGATTTTTGCATAAATATCAATGAATTACATTAGATAAAATAAAATTTAAAAATCACACAAATTTAAAGTTGTTTAAAAAAGTGAATTCAATTATTACTATTTTTTTAAATGTAAAAGCTGAATTTAAGTGATTATTAAGATAAAATATGTGAAAGATTCCTTTTATGTAAGGTAATATATTAAGATAAGATGAAAAAATAAATGAAAATAATAACAAAATAAAAAAAATCAAATTCATATTGTGAATTTTGCATAAATGTCAATGAATTACATTATATAAAATAAAATTTAAAAATCTAACAAATTTAGATTTGTTCAAAAAAACTGAATATAATTTTTCTTTTAAGGACGTAGGAAACCGAATTTAAGTAATAATCTATCTAATTGCATGCATTATGATTATTAAGATAAAATATGTGAAAGTTTTATTTGATGTAAGAAAACTTATATAGAAAAGTTAAGATCTTGATTTAGTTATTTAAATTACCTATTTGTGATGTTCTCTATGTAAAGTAATATATTAAGATAAAAAATAAATGTAAATACTAAAAATATAAAAAAAAATTGAATTCATATTGTGAATTTTGCAAAAATGTCAATGAATTACATTACATAAAATAAAATTTAAAAATTATACAAATTTAAAACTGTTAAAAAAATAAAATTTAATTATTATTATTTATATATGTAGAAAACTGAATTTAAGTGGTTATTAAACTAAAATATGTGAAAGTTTCCTTTGATGTAAGGAAACTTACATGAAAAAACTAATATCTTAATTTAGCTATTTAAATTATTTATTTGTGATGTTCTCTATGTAAAGTAATAATATATTAAGATAAAAAGATAAAAAATAAATGAAAATATTAAAAAGATAAAAAAACCAAATTCAGATTGTGAAATTTTGTATAAATATCAATGAATTACGTTACATTAAAAAAATTTAAAAATCACGAAGATTTAAAACTGTTTAAGAAAAAGAAAACCGAATTCAAACTTTTTTTAAAAGATTTAGAAAATCAATTCCAAGTAATACTCTATATAATTGCATGCATTATTATGATTATTAAGATATAATATGTGAAAGTTTCCTTTGATGTAAGGGAACTTATATATAGAAAAGCTAAGATCTTGATTTAATTATTTAAATTATCCATTTGTGATTATCTCTATGTAAGGTAATATGGTAAGATAAAAAGATAAAAAATAAATGAAAATAATAAAAAGAAAAAAAATAATCAAATGCTAGGATTAAGTGTTAAACCAATGACCAAGATGCAATAACCGAATTTAGAAAATGATTTGGGCGAGAAAATGGGAAATGGAAACTAAATTACTTTAATGTGTATATATATATATATATTAAAGAATTTATAAGCATAAGTTTAGGGTTTTTGGGGATACATTAGTCATTTATAGTATAATTAAATGGTTTATAATACTCTCCCTTGAATGGCTAATCTATACAATAATTGTCTCATTGAAAACCTTGTTTGGAGGAAAACCCAATAGGAGACAAAAATATCAAACTAAGGAAAAAAAGAGTGTAATTGATTCTAAATAAATTTGGAACGTCCATGATGCTGCCTCATCAAAACCTTCTTAGAAAAACCTAATGGGATAAAAATTGGTTGAAGGAAAAAGAGTACAACTGCTCTCCCTGAATCCATTTAACAATGGTCCGCTTGTATTGAATCATTTAGCCAAATCTTCAGTGCTCTTCAAGACCTAACAAAGAAAAACCCTTGTGAGAAAAAATCCAAGAGAAAGAAAAATACATTATTTTTTGATACGCTGTTAAAGTTGTCTCGTTAAAAACATTGCTAGGAAAACTCAATGGGATAAAATCTCAGTCAAGGAATGAGTACAACGCATATCTTTCTTATTTATACTGGTAATCTATACAAGAACTTTCAGTTATTTATATACTTGAGGCATATCAAATCCTTCAAGAATTATACTATATTTATGATATTTTCATAAATTTCCACTTGAACATAACATCATATTTCGATTGTACCACCGCATATTTAATGATATTTCCATATAAGTGTCTATTGATATTTTATTGACATGATATATTTTCAAATGACTAGACTGTTAGTCTTAACAAATAACAATATACTGAATTGCACCTTTTTGTTTTGGCTAATATTCTATGTCATTAATTTTTTTGATAAAAAATAATTCATCATCCTTGCAATCATTGAGCTCATTAATGTTTATTTATTGTTGACAACTATTTCTTATCAATTCTATTTGATTCTCAATATAGACATAGCACTTTAAGATCTCTTTTATTTTACTCATTTCAGGTATCTAAACCCCTTCAAGGGTTTTCTAATTAGTTATGTCTATATACTCTTCTAGAGTAATATGTCTCAATATGACCATCATATAAATTATTTCCTCGATATTCTATTTCCAGATATTTATTTTGGAATCGGCCTTATCACACTTTAGGCATGCCATTGATATCTCAAATCCTTTTATAAGAATTTATATCAATCTAAGTTAGAGCCTTTAATTTGGTATATACTATTAGTAATCATATAGTTAGTAATTTGAAATACAAACTATCTTGCAAACTTCAGGTCTATGTTATGCTATATGAGGATTACAAACATGTGTTTCATATATTTATTACCAACTATCAATTTCTCCACTTAACACTGAAAAGACTTGCGCAAATGAAGCAACAGTCGAGAAATCATATCGTAACATATTATCCTTTAAGAATGAAAAATAAATGCTATGCAAAAGGGATTCAAACCGAAACATGATTCTCAGCATTCAAAAATACCCATTTCAATTATGTGGTAGCATGATTATACATAAATCGCATTTACAACAATAAGCCAACTATGAAGGGGGTATCATATAAATTTTATATTTGGTAGATTTATTGAGGATATCACTACATATGAGATGTCGATTTCACTCAACCACAAATGATCATTCTCATTAAAATTTAGTTGATGACTTAAGGCATTTACCAATTAAATTTACTAAACCATAAATAAAGAAATATCCTAAATAACATATGAATAATTAATAATCTTGGGATATGACTCATCAACTAGTGCGAGCAAACAATCATGAAAACTTTAGGTACGAGATGTAAGATACATATGACCTCTAGTGAATCTAAATATTCATATCATATATTCTAGAGGTCTACACGAAGGGTTGAATGGGTATACAAAATTCACCCTAAATTTTATTCCAAAATGTTTAGAACTCTCTTCTAAATTTAGTTAGTGATGATTTTATAATCAGCTAGCCTTGACAACAAGTGATACATAGGTTTTGAAGAATCTTAAAGTTCTTCAAACCATTCTCAATATTTTAATTATTAATTAAATTGGAATAGTCTGACCAGTTATAAGATAAAATACTCTTAAAATTGAACTTATTGTTCAATATATAACAAGTAAATTTGTACCAATACGCTATAATGCAAATTAAAATAATTAACATGAATTAACTCTTTAGAAGTTTTCAAATAATAATTGAACTTCTGGTTCAATATATTTAATACAATCTATGAGATTTTATATGACTGACCATAAATCTTTAACGTAACATCTTCACGATTTGTACCAAAATCAATTTGGAAATATCACTATATTTATGGTTTAAGATTACTTTTGATATTTGTCGAGATTTATATCGTTTCACGAGTACAATAGAATATTCTTTTAGAAGATATATTCATGAAATCTTCAACATTTAAAATAAGAAATTTATAAATATCAGATCAATTGAAATCCTAGAATCATTAAGATTCTATATTCTTACATATACTCATATCAGTCACATTTTTCAAGAGCAGTAAATTACTATTTCAATTTAGATTCATATAAATTTACTCTTCTAGAGTAATATCAATCTAGTAAAGTTATTACTTTTTCAAGAGTAATAGTCAAATAGTATTTAGAATCATTTAAATTTTAATAAAATGAATCATTGAAATATTAAACGTAATATAATTTTTTACTTTAAAATATTCAACTGGAATATCAATGTATTGTGTATTTGTCCATAAGAACACAATAATGAATCTTACTTATTTTACTTTTTGAGAGCATAAGTTATTTAACTAGAATATTAAATTTTTAAGGTATTTTTTTAAAGAAATCTGATATATAATTGTGAATCTTTTTATTAAAATATTATTTTGCATCGTGATAACCTTCGAGATTACTAATGAATTTGAGACATTTTTCTTTCTTTAGGAAATCACATAATATAAACAAAATTATACTTATTCAAGACATACAACAAAGTGCAATGTAACAATGTTCAAGATCATTACCAGAAGGGTTAATTTCACAAATCGTCTCCAACCTTTGAGTTTAGTCTCGATTTCGTCCCCAATCTTCACACTTCACAGCCCCCAATTTTTGAAAATTAGTACAAATCGTCATTTTTTACACTATTCGACTAAAATTTTAACAAAATGATGATTATACCCCCTTAAACTTTTTAAAATTTTCTAAAAAAATGATTGAAAATAATAAAAAAACTTAAAAACCAACACACTCCATCCCTATCCCACGTCCCCCTCTCCTCTTCGCCTGAAGTCTGGCGGCGTGCCGCTTGAGCTGGAACTCCGGCTGCCAAAATAAGGGGGAGAATCCTTCCAGCAAAATAGGGGGATTCTCCCCTCCATTTGTGCTGTTCCGACAGCACAAATGCTGCCAGAAATAGCAGCAAAATTGCTACCATTTTTCGCAGCATATGTTGCCAATTTGTGCTACTTCGGTAGCATAAATGTTGCTAGAAATGACAGCAAAATCGCTGCCATTTCCAGCAGCATATACTGCCAAAATGAGGGGGGAGAATCCCCGCAAATGCTGTAGGAAATGGCAGCAAAATTGTTGTCATTTCTAGCAGCATTTGTGTTGCCGCAGCGCCGCAAATGGGGGGAGAATACCCCCTATTTTAGCAGCATATACTGCCAGAAATGGCAGTAATTTTGCTACCATTTTTTGCAGCATTTGTGCTGCCGGAGCATCACAAATGGGGGCATTTCACGTCCATTTTCGGCAGCGAAATCTCCCACCAATTTTGGCAGCATATGGTGCTGGAAATGCAGCAATTTTGCTGCCATTCTCCATAGCGTTTGTGCTGCCAGAGCAGCACAAATCTCCACCCCACTTTGCTGCCGGATTTCGCTGCCATTTCCGATAGCGAAACGGGGGGAGAAGGCAGCCGGAGTTCCGGCTCTAGCGGCAGGCCACCGGACTTTCGGAGAAGGGGGAGGGGGACGTGGTGTGGGGTGGGTGGCGTGGTTTTTAAGTTTTTAATTATTTTCAATCCTTTTTTAAAAAAAATTTAAAAAGTTTAAGGGTGTATAATCGTTATTTTGTTAAAATTTTGGTGGAATATTGTAAACATGGATGATTTGTGCATATTTATCAAATGTTGAGGTTGTAGGGTGTGAAAACAAAGGTTGAGGACGAAATTGAGATTAAACTCAAAGGTTAGGGATGATTTGTGGAATTAACCCTTACCAGAATTCTAGATGCAATAATTCTTAATAAACTACAATCAATATATTTTATTTTCTAATATATTAGACTTTTTAAGAGTAAATCTATTTTATTTATAGCAATCTTAACGATCATTGATAGATTTCGGAAATCACAATTTTTCGGGAAAATATAGCAAATATAAATTGAAAATTTACTAATAAATTAAACAATCATATATTGTACAACAATATAATAATTTAAATATCTCAATAACTAATATCCAAAATAAGGATAACTGATGATATGGTAAGAGCAAATGGATTTCCATTAATAAACTCACGCATTTACTCCATGGTGTATAAGGTAGGCGACAATGAAAGAAACTGATCAAATAATACTTTTATAGAATTCAAAGCCATGAAAATTTCTTTTGTTTGTAATTCACATAGAAAATCTTATCTACAGTTTAGATTTAAATAAAATCTTTTGGATTTCATAAAATATCTTCCAAAGTCACCCTCAAGATTTACTAGATATAATTTATACAAAATTTTCTCTTTAGGAATATACTCAATCTAAATTGTGGCTACTTTCTCGCGTAGTAATGAATTATAACATTATTATTTTTAAATTTGCATAGATATTTGCTCTCCTTGAATAATACATTTCATTCTTAATAATTTAGATTACTACTGGAGTAATTCAATATTCTTCTGGAATTTTAAAATTTGTAACAAATTGTTCATCTGGAGCAAATAATATTATCTTATAGTACTAGTACTAATGTTACTCTCTAAGAATAATCAAAAGATTATTTTACTAAATTTAAATCATTAACGACGGTCTCTTCGGGAGTAATATCAACTGTTTATCGTCAATTAGCATTGATTTAAAACATTATTACTTCTGAAACAATAACTAAATATTCTTCAGAAATATTTAGTATAGATATTTTATATTGTTCTTCAAGAAAAAGTAATGTTTAACTAAAATAAAAAAATAAGTTGTACCAATTTAAATGTAACAACGTATTAGCTCAATTATGACAATTAATATGTACAGTAAATATGTATATCTAATGTAAATAATATGACGAATATCTAATCGAATGGAATATAGATAATAACAATTATAATAATGATAAATAAAAATAAAAAAGTATGATTATTCAGGATCAAATAATATATTCTTCCAGAATAAGTATTGTAGTTTTTTAAGGAAATCACAATTAATAATAAATAACATAATTTTAAGAAAAGAACTATATTCTACTAGATTACACTTTTAACTAGAGATAAACTATGATTCTTCGAGAATACAACGAAGCATTCTATCTATGGCGATAATATAGGGCCAATTATATTCTTCTGAAATATTTGGGAAATCATAATTACTTACACATCTTAAGGCTTTTATAGAGCCAATTATATTCTTCTGAAATATTCAATTAATATTATTTTGATTCTTCAAGAATTATTATAATGTAATCATAATTATTAATGTGATAGGACACTACATACCCATGAATACCATTAATTATAATATATGGGGATAATCATCTGAAATTCAAAAACTTTATCCAATAAACAACGTATCAATTGCGATCCATGGATCTATATGAGTTTTATCATATCGCGGCTAGAATATAATAAAGAACGATAAAAGTGAGACAAATATTAGATTTCATATTTACATTCATGCATTATAGACTGCCACAATTATTTCAAATAGGAGAACCAATCAAGATAAAGTTTATGATCTCCTTCCCATTATATATAAAATAATAGTATGATATAAAGAATTGAATGCTGAAAATCCATTGAATTGAATTTTGGCTTTCCATCACTATATATACACATAAAGACTTGTGAATCAAATTAATATTTTGAGGTCAAGTAATATACGTGGCAAAAGCAAAAAGATGTTGAGTTTGGCTTTTACACCATAAAAATTTAGAGATAATCTCACTATTAATTAATTGACAAACTATCACATTGTCAAATTCAGAATACTCTTAATATAAAATTGGTAAATCATTCAAATCGAAAACCATCTAACTATTAAAATTGTATAGGATTCCAACTAATACGATATAAAAATAATTATCTAAAAGAAAGCATACATAATAAAATTATTTATTCATGATTTACATAATAAAAGAAAATAATTAACCACAACCATGCATGATTTGATGTTCATATGACTATGGAAAAAAGGATCAATGAAACAACTGATATTCTTAACAAAAGAGAAGAAAAAGAAGAAAATCAAATCATATCCAAAGAAGAGAAAGAACAGAAAATAATAGCAGTTTTGTGCTGATAATGTTTTATAATAGAAGGAAAAATATAGAAAAATAGAAAGAAAATAGATTGTAAACTCAAAAATGATGTATATCATTATCGGAAAAAAGTGTAGTACTCCAGGAGTACAGAGCACTTGGTACTCCTGATCAATCGAGAGTTACATGTGAGATTCAGAGCCCAAATTAAATAACAAATTGGGTCCCATGAATCCACATGCAGCTCTTTAATTGAATAGGAGTATCGAGTTTAGTACTCCACGGAGTACTGGACTGTTTTCCAATCATTATGAGAATCAAAGACTCATATTTATAAATACAAGTCTAAAATTTTAAGATACATTAGTCATTCACTATATAATTAAATAAAATAATTTATAAGAAAAGGTGAAATTTTAACTTCTGTGTTTCCACTTGCACACAATAATAATTTAATAATAATCTTAGTAATATATATAAATGGAAGATAGCTTCTGCTTTTGGTTTTCCCTATAAAAAGTGGGCATCATAACCCATCTGGTGTTTATGTTATATTTATTTTTTTTTTTTATGTCTTTGGAACACTCTTTTAACAAATCTAATATTCATGAACTTTTTATGCAATAAGATTAGTGCCTTTTTTCCAATTGACTGCCTTTATTTCTGTTTGTTCAGACATTTCCTAAACATGCTTCTTTTTTCCTAAATCTCATCCTAACTGATTTTTGCTAATTCATTTCTTCTCAAACACTTAATATAAATTGAAATCTTGTGTGTTAGGGTGCAGATTTAATTTTAATCTTTTTTTGATTGATATGATTAGATCAAGTTTATCTGACGTAAGTTTCCTAATTTTCATATGATTCTTCCTTCTAACGATTTTCCTCGAGTATTTAAATTTATTTTAATTTGTTTGTTTTTTTTTTTAATTTTTCTTGGGCTGAATTAATCTAATCTCTTGGCCCGATGCATGAAATCCTTAATTCTAACAATAATTCAAAATTTCTATCTTTTTATCATTGGTTAATTTTAAGCAGCGAAATTGATATATTTGGTAGATTTTCATTTTTTTTCAATTTATTATGTGATAATATATGTATGATATTTTAATTCGAATCATATGAAATTGTGGTTTTTCTCCCAAATTAATAATGATCTTCGTGTGTGCCATGTGTTATGTATATAAGTTTCTTTCTGGATTTTATTAAATGGAAATTAAATTGGCAAATTGAATTTAAGAAATTCTATATGTTAGGTTCTCAGTTCCCCAAAAGGATTGTATTTTTTGGTTCATTTATTGATATGCGATGTTAATTGAGATTGACATTGTTGAATTTGGATTTGTGTACAAAGTTTTGTTAGATAGGAAAACATCAAAGATTTCTATGGCAACATCTTCCAAAAAATTGATTATAAAGAGGATTGGTGATGACGAGAGATACTCGAGTTGGATTGCCACGGATAAACAAACGTGAGTTCTATATGCATATTATTGGTTAGTTATTGACATAATTTGATTTCTCATTCAAAGAATTTTTTTTTTGGGTTCCAAAATGAGATGTATGAACTTTTCATTGATTTTATTATTCGGCCATGTTAAAATAGTTATTTTTTTGTATGAATGGTTGATAAATTGAACGATAGATGATTTCTTGAATGTTTTTCATTTAGAACTTCAATAATTAACTATGGTTTCTGGAAATTTTTCTTAATTTTATTTTTTTTATTTATTCACTCTTATTTGATTGATGATTATGAGCAACTAATTAGCTTTCTTAAATACTTAAATTATCATTACTGAATCCATATGTCTATTTCACTATAAGAGTTTTCATTGTCTTCTAAAAGTAACACATTAATTTAGAACAATTTGCATTATTTTGCTTATGAATGTTAAGTGGCTAATTTTATCAAGTTCTTCGTCTTTTGTCGCTAAGTGGCGCTTTGATCCACTTTGATCAAGGTTCTTTAATGTTTTGTGAATAACTATTTAAGTAAGTACTATATTCCCTGAAGTTGATGGTGGAAGTATTGATTACCATTTTAGAATTGTTCCGGTATGTTTTATTTTCATGTGGGTTTAGTGACGGCTAATGAGTATATGTAGATATACATCATTTTATTGGAATGAGTTGGCACTTCTTTGTATATCATCATAACATCTTCCTGGGTTTATTTTGTATTGCTCATTTATTTATTTTTTCTTGCAACTATATATGTATATTCAAGTAAATGTCACAAAAATTTCGCTCATTCATGTTTTGTTGTGTTTTAAATTTGATTATTGCTTTTTGATAGTGGTTTTTTGCTATTTCTGTTTGATTATTGTTCAGATGTTTGGATGAAGTTCAACAAATTTCTTAGAATTTGATGGCCGTAAACGCCAGTCTATGAATATACAAGGCAGTGCTAGGAATTTTGATGGGAATTTATCTTCTAATGGTTATATCATATACAATTGTAACTTATGATGTTTTCTAATATTTAGCTATATATAATTATATTTATGTACTCTCTCCGTTTCACAAAGATAGGTGTGTAGTTAATTTCACACGAATTAAAAAATAATTATTAATATAGTTGGGACAATTAATTTTATTTGTATTTTCCATTTATACCCTTCTGCATCATTAATATTGAATTGCATTGGTAGTTGGTGTGAATGATTAATTAAAGACAAATATGGAAACAAAAAATTAAACGTATGATACATTTAGTAAGTGGCTTGTCTTTGTTGGACGAACGAAAATGGAGTACTAGACTATTTTTGTAGGACAGAGGGAATATTAGTTTTTAGTTTTAATTCATGTTATTATTACTATATACAGCACATGTTTGCTGATAGAATTTTAATATTTACCTATACACATTAGATGGTGTAATATTTGATTCATCTAAGAGTTGATTTTAAGTATTGATATTTTTTTTTATATTAAGTCTCTTTGTTATCTTGGGTAACGCACGGGTTTAAGACTAATAATAATAAGGGTTAATTTCACAAATCGTCTCCAAGTTTTGGGTTAAAAACTGCTTTCGTTCCTAACCTTTTTTATGACACTCCACAGCCCTAACCTTTGATAAATAGACACAAATCGTCATTTTCTCCACTATTCTCATAAAATTTTTAATAAAATGACGATTATACTCTTTAACTTTTTAATTTTTTTTTAAAAAAAGTTTAAAAATAAAAAAAACACCCAACCCCGTTCACCCCACTCTCTCCCTCTCTAAGATTGGTCGTCGGAAATGCGGCCATTCCTGCTGCTGGTTATTCCGCCATTGGAATGACAGCATTTTGGAGGCAAATGGAGGAGAGATCGGAAGAGCACACGTCTGAGCTGCTGAAAGCGATACCATTGTGTCACGGGCTGGTTTACGGCTCTTATACGTTGTCCAGCACCCGTGCGACCTTAGCGTTCTGCCTCGTGCAGAAACGGCGCTAAGTCAGCCTCCACCCGTCGTCCCACACGACGAACCACACGTCCCCCTAACCACTCGAGGTTAAAGGCCGCAAACGTGTAGCGAATATGGTTGAGAACGAGAATGAGTAAAGTATAAAGGGACTAGGAGAACGTTAGAACGTTTTATTGACACTACAATAACACAACGTTTACAAGAACGACACTCTACCTCGGACGAGTGTTTCACTCTTTCTTGTACCTCGCTAACTCTCATATCCTCACTTATACAACTCCACACTAGGAGCCTCTCTCTCTACATATTCTCTCAACCACACTCTCTTCTCTCTACTCATTTACAATGGGGTTTACCCCTATTTATAGACAAGAACTCAAAACTTCATGGGCCGGGCCTGGATCCGTTTGTGGCATGGCAGCCCACCTGCCAGCCGTCTTCCAGCACGTTCCAGCCTGTCGGCAGCCCCCTGCCAGCATATTTCGGCCCAGCTGTGCGGCCCCTGGCACAGCCGTCGTTTTGGACTGGCCAGCCGTCTTTCCAGCAACTTGCAACCGTTGTTCTGGGCCTTTCCAGCAACGTTCTAGCTGTCGTTCCAGCAACACGTCCAGCTGCACGGCCGCCCTCTCGGCCCACTTGCACCCTAGCTGTACAGCCGTCGTCAGCCCACTTGCATGGCCAGCTGTACAGCCGTCATTGTTGACCGCTCATCTCCACGGCTGAAAACCTTCAGAATTCGGCCCCAACACTTAGCCAAATTTCTGGGGTGTTCCACGCCAGAACGTTCCACACCGTCCTGGTCCAATTCGGCCAGCTCCGCGCTGCCGTCCTTTGGGCCGTTGCTCACGGCCTGGTCACACGTCCCCTGCCGTGTGGCACCGGTCCGCCTGGATCTTCCTCGGCCTAGCACCCGTGCCTTCCTCGATGCCATCCCGCACCTCTTGTGCGCCTTGCCCTCGCCCGTGTGCTGCCGTCTTTGTGGCCGACCTTCTCGACCATGCACGCACATCCTCTGCCGTGCGCGCCGTTCATGCCGGTTCCTCATTCGGCCATGCCCGTGTGCGTCCCTCACAGCCGCCTTGTGCACCCCTCGTGCATCTCGGCCTCGCCCGTGGATAGCCTCAACCGACGTGCCACATGCGGTGCGTGACAATTGGCTGCCGTTTCTGGTGGCCAAAAAGGGGAGTCTCCCTCCATTTTGTTGTGCTGCCAATACAGCAGCACTGGCCACTATTTCACGTGGCAAAAAAAAAAAGGTGAGAACCCCCCCATTTGCCTCCGGAATGTTGCCATTCTAGCGGTGAAAAGGCCAGCCCCCGGAATGACAGCATTTCTTACGGCTAATCTAGGGGAGGGGGATTTAAACTTTTTTTTAAGAAAATTTTAGAAAGTTTAAGGGTATAATCGTCATTTTATTAAAAATTTTATGAAATAGTGAAAAAAAAGTTGATTTGTGTGTATTTATCAAAGATTAGGGTTGTGGATTGTCATAAAAAAAATTGGGACAAATTCGGAAATTAAAAGGAAAATGTATCATCAAATCAAAAAATGAAAAAGAAGTCACAAGTTTGCATTACATGAAAAGACGATCATTCTGATGAATGAACTATTAGGCCCCGTCCCGCGGGCAAAACTCACAATTTTCTTTCCGGTGGGTCTGCAGTTTCCAGTAATTGGGACTTTTTCGTCTCAGCATCTCTCGGTGGATATTCCATGGCGTCAATGAGGCGTCTCGCCAGAACACTCCGCACGTGCCGTACAATCGCCTCCGCCAAAACCCTGAACCCTCCTTCTCTCTCTCCATCTCCTCCCCTCCAACTCGCTTTATGCAACCGTATGCTTCTTACTCTCTCTATTCTTTCACAAGTTCTTATTCGTTATAATTGCACTCGGTTACTGTTTCATACATAGAATTGTGCCGCCGATGATCGTTGCGGAGTTTGAGTTGTTGCTTTGTGAATTGACTCTCCAGAAAGAGTTAATTGTATCTATAATTCGCTAATTTGGAATCTCTTGGTTCTGAATTTTG
>CAVNYN010205238.1:0-12938 GCA_963692815.1 Nyctanthes arbor-tristis | reverse complement strand
ACTTCATTTTACATCCACTTGCTTGTGGCTCCAATTAAAATGCAAAATAGTGAATCAATTATATCATGCTTGCCAACGCACATTAAATCCATGCACATAGAAACTACATTTTATGCATGAAATTTCTTTAGAACATTACCCGTGCAACACGGGTGGAAATCTAGTAGTCAAGAAACGTAACATTGAAGTAAAAAAGTCTTTATCTCAATCATTGTGATCTTATTCTTCTAAGTATCTGCTATTGTTCAACTTCTATCATTCTGCTAGCTTAATCAGTGTTTTGAATACAAATCCCAAGCTAATAAAAAAAGATAAATGGGGATATTCTAAACAATGTATATAAATTAATTTCTGCACACTGTTGAAGTGTAATTCTAAAACAACAATTAATTTGTTTATAACAATGAAAAATTTGTTTATAACTACGATTGCTCCTTCGCAATTAATTTGGAGTTTGAGCCTACAAAAGAGGGAAAATAAAAATAATATAGAGCATCTAACTAAAATCTCTATTGATTAGCTAGTTGTGGCCCTTTAGGTCTAAGGTAATTGTGCATGACTCCACTGGAAGGATATCTAACTCTTGCCTGCCTCAAGTAGATTGTGTTTCTTCCATTCACAAGTTTAGATCCCCGCGTTGATACTCTATAACGAGTATAGTCCGTGACTTCCATGTCTTGCAATTGCATTATCCCTTCTTGTCAACCTGGTAGTAAAATGAGGGCGTTGTGTGTATGGATTATTCCCTGCTACGAAAAACCACAATAGGCGTCGGTTTTAATGCACATTACACGTCAGTTCGGGTGGCGACACTAGCGTCAGCGACGCGAATTGTTCTGTTATAGCGTCGGCTTCTGGTCGATGCCTATAGTAGACAAAAGGCGTCGGTTGTATATAAACAACTGACGCATATAGTATTTCTTTAAAAAAATAAAACTAAAAATGTACTATAGGCTTAAGAACCGACGCTTATAATCATGTTTAGGCGTCGGTTGTACACCAACAACCGATGCCTAAAACCTATTTTTTAATTTTTTTTAAAATTTTGATATAGGCGTCGTTTTTTATGTAACAACCGACGCTTAAAACCTATTTTTTAATTTTTTTTAATTTGATATAAGCGTCAGTTTTTATGTAACAACCAACGCCTCTTAATTTTTTTCCAGCATACATGCAATATTGTAAGAAGCTGTTATGGCCCTACGGAAGATATAAAATAACAAACACAGCATCCAAAGCCAAACACAACATCCAAAGCCAATAAGAAACATAACCAACACATGCAAATAATCTAACTACAAAAAATAGAACACTTATAGCCACATTGCCTAGAAATTAAATAAATTAATTTAGACCACTATAAATCATTTTTTTCCAGCATACATGCAACATTGTAAGAAGCTGTTATGGCCCTACGGAAGATATAAAATAACAAACACAGTATCCAAAGCCAAACACAGCATCCAAAGCCAAACACAACATCCAAAGCCAATAAGAAACATAACCAACACATGCAAATAATCTAACTACAAAAAATAGAACACTTACAGCCACATTGCCTAGAAATTAAATAAATTAATTTAGACCACTATAAATCAAATACTCCGAACATTATAACCACTATATTTCTACCCAAATCATCACAATCTAATTAGTCTAGCTATATTCAACAACAAGGTCAAAGGTAAGTTATAAGTTGTGCAAAAGCATTATGTCATTAATGAACCGTTGAAAAAATGTACAGTAGCTAACTCTTGAAATGTACATATTTGTATGAAAATGTATAATGCATAGGTAATCCATATTTCAAAACAAATAAGACAAAAGATTATACATAATAGTCGATAAAGTACTTAGCCCACATATCTAGAATCTTGTCTATCTTCGCTTAATCATACGATTCAATGTTATATGCCTACAATAAATAAAAAGAAACATAATTACTTTCTTAATAAAATATATACATGAAACTTTAGAAAATTCTTAGTTTTCGATAAATATTTATACCTTCTCAAGATCTTCTAAATTACTAGAACATTGTGTGACTATATCGTACATATTTTTCATTACACAATAGCCACACTTGTTGGATCCCGGTTGCTGAGCACACTAAAATTTCCAACGAATTGACAATTAATATTAGCAATTAAACAACTAAAATTTGAAATTTCAATATATAGTTATTATAACATGTAGATAATACTTTTCATACCTTAATTGATTTCCACATGAGATTGGTCTTCTTCATTTTCCCATGCGCTCAGAATGTTCTAGCCACCCTAAAATTGCAATATATGTGTGTGTGTGTGTAAAAATTTAATAAACCCAAACTCAATTATTCAAAAGACTTTAAACCAATCAAATTGATCCACGTGCTTCCAAAATTCAAATTTAAAAATATATTATAAAAGAATCTAATTATAAACTATACCAAATGAAACTTTAGTTAGTGATAATTGCTGACATGTTCAAATCCGCCTTGATATCAAACGTGCGCCTATTTCCTTAAGAGAATCCAAGTAGTACACTGTATTATGCTGAAAGCATAGCACAAGCAGTAGCCAGTGGTTTTTGCAATATTTTGTAATAATGTAAGTTTGCATATGTTAATTACAAATATTTCAAATTAAGTGAAAGCATTTTTTTTTTTTTAAAAAAAAGCCAATATCTGTAATAGTTTTTACCTCTGATGACACAGTATTAAAATGTATTTCTTGTCCGTCAATTTTTCAAGTGCGCTGAGCATGTAGTTAAAACCCGACCTCTCCCAAACTTGAAAGTTAGCAGCCGCAGTCATCGATGGGCAAACAAACCCGATATTTGTAACCTCGAATCGGTTACGTAACTGATGTAGGTACTTGAAATACATTACATCAGTGGTGAAATGTCAAATAAAAAAATTATATAATGTAATTAAACATGAATGAAGAAGTCTTACATTTCCCAAATTTGAAAAATAAACACGTTCAACCATCCCATTCTGAGCAGATCGGCGATATTGTTGACCGAAACATGAATTGTATTGACCTTATCAATGGGGTGGTGAAACACATTCACATCTATCGGTACATCAATGAAATCTATAGAAAGGGGCAACCTAACAGCCACGACGTGCAACTTTTTAAAAACGGGACTCAGGGATGCCAATGTTACAGTGTCAACAAGACTAGGCCGTGTCGAAGAGACTTCAACACTCATGGGCAGCTCAACACTCGAGGGCTCCTTGCCTTTTTCCTTAGATGTTGATTGCTGCACTATCTCCGGCTGTGGCTACAATTTGATTGCTATCATAACATGGGTAACACGAAATGCAATGAGGATAGGAGCTTTAATGTAAGAGCAATTCATTACCTCTAGTGGCAACACTAAATGTGAAGGCCACTGAGTGAAACCGTCTTCAGCTACATCAACTAACTGCTGCTAAAATGAATTTGACACCGGAAGATTCAAGTTCAATGCTTCAGGATATATAGAGTCAACTGACACTTTGCAATAACTAGGCAGTGGCTCTTGACCGTGCACCACCATACCAACCTCGGGTGGGTAAACTATTCCAACTCCTACAATTGTAGTCTCACCGTCACACACAAGTGCAAGACGACACGGGGTCGGTTTCTTTGAATATTTAACACAATTGAACAAAATAATGTAAGTTGTAAGATTTGAAATGAAATTAATGGATTAAAAAACATTACAACGCAACACTAAGTACCTCTATGTCATGATATGACGGGGGATCGACTGAGTGGCGGCTATTACGGGTCGGTGGCCTAACAAAAGGACTAGCTGTTGTAGGTATTTCTATACATCCAACAAGATCAGGCGGTACTTCCATGTCAAGGCGTTGGAAGATTTGCAACTGCATCCTCTCGAATTGGGCCTGCATTTGTGTCATAGTATTATGCCTCACTCGCTCAGTGATGCTCGCAGTGACCTCTGCTGTTATTACCTGCCTAAGATTATCGATCGATACCAGCCCACTTTGTCTTCGCCTTGGCTCTTCAGGTCTGCCGTACACGTCTCTTACAGTGACGCATCCACCATAACCCCTCAGTTGGCCAGGGTTCTCCTCATTGCCTAGAGCAGCCATCAAGATATCCCGATGTCTCTTTGGGACAAATTTTCCTCTGCTGGCATCCTCTTACATTTCTTTTTGTTTGAAAGATCTCAAGATACATATAACTACATGCAAGTTGATGTAATGAAAAAAATCAGTAGTGCGATTTTTACTTATAATTTTCTCAAAAACCTCCTTCGTTATATCGTTGGGTATGTAATAATTACCACAAGAGAAAGAGGAAGATAGGGGATCTGTAACAATCCACTCAGGCCTCTTACGAGCATAATCGGTAGATCCTAAAAAGCGTGGGTGCTTATTATGCCCTTAACTCTGTTTCGCCTTCTCACTTTTCTCCTAAAAATCACATCACAACTGTTTTTATTTAGATACCCATGCAATCTGAAAGTAACAGAAAATTCTGTAAGTTTCTCACCCTAAACTCTGGAGTGTCACGGTCCTGTTTGAATTTATTCCATATGTCTTCCGTAATGAATAAGTATAGCTCACAAGGAGATTTATATTTTTTGTGCTTCTTTTTTATGTAATTTTTCACTAAGGAAGCTTTAAACCGTCTCCAACTAATCCCAGCTACTCTCAAAATAATAGGCTTCAATCTGTCATCTTCGAGATTGAATTTCTTCTACAAAACAACAAGATTGAGTACTGCTACGACAATGTAAATGTGTGGTGAATTCATACATGTACACTCAATCGATACTTGGATATCCTCCCAAACAAGGTTCTTAAGAGAATCCTCAACCTCATGCCAATTGGGGTAGTTTATGTGCATATAAATCCGGACCACACTCCCCACGTGGTTGGTTAACTGCGTACTAAACGGTCCGATAGGCCTACCAAGCTCATCGAACTCAACTACTCCAGAAGCATCATCCGTCTTCTTCAACTTCTTGCAAGTTGTAGGACCTCTCGTCCTTTTTTTTTTTGCTAACATTTTCATCATCCATCGTGATGTAGCTACCTGCATACAAAGCACAATATGTATAAATCAGTATGATCAAATTCGCGTATAGATATCATAATCCAATAACAAGATATTAGCATGACATGCATAAATTAGAATATAAATGATCTTACACAACTATATTGTAATCATGAGCGATGGTCAATCCACAGGCCTTCTTCATGATCTGAACGCAGATAATTTGTCTCTGGGTTATCATCCCCTACAAGAATGTGATCTACTCCAACTGAGAATGGAGGGGTTTCGTCAAACTGATCATACTCTTCTTCGTCAGCAACATCATTGATGCCAACTATTCGTCTTTTGCCTTGAAGGACAACTAACCACCTAAACTCAATAGGATCAACAACGTAGAAGACTTGCTTTGCTTGAGATGCAAGTATGAAAGGATCATCAAGATAGCCTAACCAAAGTCTACTAGGGTGAAACCCAATTCATCAACTTGAACACCCCAGTGGTTTTCAACACATTTACAGTGAAACAGAGGAACCTTGTAATCAAATTCCCAAATTTCTTCAATAACACCATAATACGACATTGCGGCATCCCCCAATCTAGCATCAGTTGCACTAGAATATGCAGATAACAATGCTACCAACGTCACTCCACTGTTCTGCATTATACTCTTATCATCTTCACGTTTTGTGTAAAACGTGTATCCATTAATGTCATATCCTTGATAAGAGGAAACATCCACCCTCGGGCCGTACGCCAACCATTTTATTGTTTCTGAAATGGTGTTCTCCGTGTGCGACAATTGCTGGATAACTCTATCTTTGAATTATGATATAAATGAGCGATTATGTTTTTTGTTCAACCACAAATCACCTTTTAAAGGATTCTGTTGCCTTAACATTGACAAGTGCTTTTTCAAATATGGGTGAACTATAGTAAGGTGCTGCAAGACAAGGAGGTGTGCTTTCACATTTCGGCCGTGGGCACAAATGATTTGAATCCAATCGTACATTTACCTCTTAGTCGACCATCATGCTGCAATTTAGGAATACCAACGGCTTCCACCCCAACTAGGTAATCAGTACAAAATTCAACTGCCTCCTCAGCGGCATATGCTTCAATGATACTGCCTTCTGGTCGAGATTGACTTCTGACGTATCCTTTTAGAATACCCATGTATCTCTCAAACAGGTACATATACCTCAAGAACACTAAACTACAAATCTTAATTTCTCTCACCAAATGAACAATTAAATGCACTATAATGTCAAAAAATAATGGCGGAAAATATATTTCCATCTGGCATAGAGTCATAACAATATCAGCCTACAAAGCATCTAGCGTCTCTGGATCAATTACCTTGCCACAAATCTTTTGAAGAAAAAGTAGAGCTTAGTTACGACATGTCTAACATGTTTTGGCAATATACCCTGTATTGCAATTGGTAAAAAATGTTGCATTAAGACATGACAATCGTGAGACTTCATACCAACCAATTTCAAGTCTTTCATCGAGACAAGCCTCTTGATGTTTGATGAATAATCAGACAGAACCTTAACAGTATTCAGGCACTCACAAAAACATCTTTTCTCTCTTGTTTAGACAAGGTATAGCATGCAGGAGGCAAATATATACGCTTTCCTGACTCCTGTGGTGCCAACTAGTCTCGTATCCCCATTTCAACCATGTCTTTTCTAACTTTGACACCATCTTTTGTTTTTATTGGGATATTCAATAATGTTCAGATCACACTATCGCAGACATTCTTCTCCACTTGTATTACGTCAAGACAGTGTCTACCTTGCAAGTACGGCCAGTTGGTAGATCCCAAAATATCGATTTCTTCTTCCATAGACCTTTTTAAGGAGGCTTAGAGGTTTTACCAAACACAACATTTACATCTTAAACTCTTTCATAAATCTGTCTTCCTGTTAATGGCAAGCAGACAACTCGGGTCTTTGTTTTCCCATTGAAAACCTTTTTCTTCTTTCGATATGGGTAGTCATGAGGGAGAAATGCTCGATGACCCATGAACACATTTTTCTTGCAGTTATTCAACCAAAGATCTATCGTCTCATCTTCACAAATAGGACATGCTTTGGCTCATTTGGTAGTATTACCTAATAGGTAACCATAAGCTAGAAAGTCATTTATGGTGCAAAAAATCATGGCTCGCAACGTGAAATTCTTCTGTTCATATGCATCAAACACTGATACGCCTTCGTTCCACAACAACCTCAAATCATCATGAGTGGTGCCAGATACACATCTATATCGTTACTTGGCTGCTTAGGCTCCGAAATCAACAATGACAACATGATGTACTTCCACTTCATACACAACCAAGGAGGGAGATTGTAACATACCAAAAGAACCGGCCAAGTAAGATGTCGACTGCTCATATTACCTTGCGGGTTCATTCCATCTGTATATAGACTAAGCCTAAGATTCCTATCTTCTCCACCGAATTCAGGAAATATCCTGTTAATGTTCCTCCACTGAGGAGAATCCGCCGGATATCTAAGTTTTCCGTATTCTTTCCTCCCATCGACATGCTATCGCATTTTCTTCGCATCTTTTGCATTCACAAATAGGCTCTTGAATATAGGTATTACGGGTAGATACTATAACACATTTGCCGGAGGGCCTTTCCTCTCACTTTTATCATTGTTGTCCTTTCTTTTATACCGCGACACCCCACACTTTGGACACACATACAAGTCCTTATACTCATGCCGGTACAAGATACAATCGTTTAGACATGCATGAATCCTCTCAATTTCCATACCTAATGGACATAACAGTTTTTTTTTGCCTCGTAGGTTGAGTTAGGAAGCTCATTATCTTTGGGAAGCATGTCTCTTAGAAGTTCCAGTAACCCCGTAAAACTCTTGTCACTCCACCCATTTTTCACTTTCAAGTTATACAATTTGAACATGGCAGATAACTTTGTAAACTTACTACATCTAGGAAATAAAGGCTTTTCAGCATCGATAAACATGCCGTCGAAAATGTGAGGAGTCTCTATGAAATCATCTTGTATATCACGCATCATTTCATATATTGAATCATTTTGGATAACGTCATCTTTTCTACCCACATTAATCTCATCACTCTTGTTTACAGTGTTCTCCTCCTCAGCACCCTCATTATCACCCGTGCTCGCCCTATGAACCAAACTCTCACCATGCCAAAACCACCACGTATAACCTTCCTTAAAACCACACCTAATCAGATGGTTCTTCACTTCCATATAGCTACGGTGTTTGTTCAAATTCTTACAATCGCGGCATGGACTAACTATCAATACTTCCCATTTTCTTTTTATATTATCCTCAGTAAACTTTACAAACTCTTCAACCCCATTCAAATATTCTAATGAAGTACGACTCCCATACATCCACCTATGATCTATACATATCTTACGACCTATTGAGATGACTTATACAAGAGTTATTTATTTTCAACATTTATTTGTACATCAATATTATTTGTTTTTACTTATTCATTTGCATCCCAAAATTAATCAAGCAAGTTTTCACAATTTTATTTTCTTAAGTTATATATTTATCATGTTACTTACATATTTAGTTCTACCATATTACATACATTCACTAGAACCAATAAAATTCATATTCACCAAATAAAACAAACTTAAAATTATAATGAAAAAAATTTTCATTATTCGAGTTTCTTAAATTATTTTTGTATTATTTGATTTTCATTATTTATTTGAAACTTAATATTATTTGTTAATTAAGTATTGATCATTTGTATCGTAAATTTTAAAAAATAATTTTTCTTTATTTGATTTTTTAAAGTAATTCATCCTTCTTAATTACATGTTATTTACATTATGTAAATATATAACATGTTATCTGCATTAGATAATTTATTTACATATAATTTACACTAACATCACAGATTTACTTATCCATATCTCGAGCCAATGCATGAATTGCAAGTTTATATTTGTTAGGCATTTTATCGAACACATGGTGTGCAATAATTTCCACCTCTATAAAAACTCCAAAAATTCAAACAATCTAACTAAATCATATGAATTCACAGCAATGTGAACACATATATTTAACAAATAATGTCCTAAAAATTCAAAAAATCTACAAAAACCAACAAATCTATATTTATTAAATATATACAAACTAAAAAATTTTATTTCTCAAATTGTAAACAAATATCCACAACATTGCAAATTAAATTACAAAAAGAGAATACTTACATTGAAAATGCCACGAAAAAATGGATGATAAGCCAACAAAATCAGATAGAAGCTCGAAGTGGCGAAAATACAACACCATCGCGCATCAACGCCTCCCGCCACCGACAGCCAGATGCCCGCCTCTCAATATAGTTGTGCCGTCGGGTAGAAGTGACAAGAGGAAAAGCTATGGGTTTTGGAAGGTTGGGTGAAAGGAGAATCGCGAAATTTTGCAGACAAAGGTTTCGGTTGAAGTGCGTAGAAAATGGAATCTGGGGTGTTGAAATACAAGTTATAGGCGTCAGTTGCTACTCAAAACCGACGCCTATAATTAATGGGCGTCGGTTCCTTAAGATAACCAATGCCTATTCTTAGGTATAGGCGTCAGTTGCAACGTTGCAACTGACGCCTATAATTTTAACACACTTTGCACGTCGGTTTTTAAGCGGAATCGACGTATTTCAAAATTGCCACTGCGTCTTGCATAGGTGTCGTTTTTTTACAAGAATTGATATCTATCGTGATTTTTTATTTCAAATTCTGTAGTAGTGATTGACTCCAACCTATAACAAGACATGAATCTATGTTAAATACATACAGTTCATCCATATTCCCATTTGAGAGAGAGAGAGAGAGAGAGATAATGACTAGTACTATTAAACCATACTTGTATTTCGGCAAAGGTGGCTTATGCTAGTGCTATTTAGAGAGTGTAGGACTGTGTGATCAAGACATCTGATAAATCAAATGAAACTTGCCATGTTTTGCTTCGTAAGTCTTTGTATTGTTTGCTTCAATTGTTCTTCTACAAAATATGGAGTTATTAAGAATTAATTTGCAAGATTATAAAATAGAGTAATAAAAGGACCAATGAAGTTAAAGAGTTACTTATAATGTGACATCCCAAATTTTATGGACCAAAAGTCAAAGATGAAATAGTCAAGTTAATACCAAAATTAAATTATTTGGGTCAAAATTCAAGTTATCAAAGGGTTTAAGAGGAAGAATTAAATGTTAAATGACTTAGGGGTAATTAAGATTTTTGTCAAGGACTAACTTATAACAAGCAAGAAATTGAGGGGTGCAATTTTCCTAAATGTCTAGACATTTTTCTTGCGTTTGGAATCAAATTATATACACACAAAAGCACAAACAGAGAGTCGGCCGAGAGAAGAGAAAAAAATGAGGAGAAAAAGAAAAGAAAAAGGAAAAGGAAGGAAAAAGAGAAGAAAGTGAGGAAATTACACCTTGATGGCATAGTTTGGAATTTGGGTTTTGATTTTCTTGTGCAATTTCATAAATGTGAGTTAAAGAATTATTTTTAGGGTTTATGTATTTTCTATTGGGTGTTAAATTTATGGCTTATTTCTATAATTTGAGGCTAAATAATTGATGTTTATATTGAAAGAATAGTGGGCTTTAATGTTTAGCTACTATTATATATTTTGGATTGATTTTCATAAATCCTAGAGGTGGAGAAATTTGGGTTTTGCTATATGGTGGCTTGTGATGAATTTTAATGGGGATAATGATTAGTTTGTTGATATAAACTACATGTATTTAAATTTCATGGGATATATGAACAATATGGGATTCTAAAGTTTAAACTTATTGGTTTTTTTTAACTTAAGAAATTAACTAAGTGCTTTTAGTTCTCTTTTGCTTTACCTAAAGCTAGAGGATGTGAATCTTAAGGTGATTACTAAAAGACTAGGTCATTATACAAGGATCTAAGAAGAGTAAATTATGCTTTGGTTTGAGCTCTTGTTATGAAATAAATTTCTAAGGTTTACAACATGATAATGAAGATTTAAGTTATGAGATTTTATTATGTGAATACAAGTTAAATAAGGAAAGTCATGGTGTGAAATTCTTCTTAGACACAAAATTGGAATCAAACAAGGAATTATTATGTATGAAGTTTCTGCCCTTCCAACTTGGGAAAGTCATAAATGATAGCATATATTAAATTTTAGCAAGATACAAGTTGGAGAATGATCTTCTATGAGTCCTATATCATCCAAAATTTGAATGGCACCATTTGGAGGTCGGTAGGGGTTTTTATGATATGTTTTGTGAAGTGGGACGGTGCAGACCCGAGAACAGATTTTGGGATTGGAAAAAAATATTTTGGTGTTCTCAACCTTGTTTTTTTTTTTCAATTCAATTTTATATATAATGTACTTATATAAGTGTTCTACTTAATGGGAAAATTTCATAAACATATGATACCGTTATTGAGTATAAAATGGTTTTAAATGGGCATTGTCCAAATAGGGGAAAAACTTAATGATCCTTGTTTAAGAGTTGTATAAAGCCTTAATTCAATAACGGATGCACATGTTTGACGGAAGAGTTAAGTGTAGAAATGATGAGTAATTATTGAGCTTTCTAATTTAGTATATAATGATGAAAGATGATTACTTAAACTAGAAAATCTTTAACTAGTAAATAAGCTAAAAAGAAGGTAAATAAGACGAAGCAAGGATAAGTGAAAGAATTTAGTTATGTGTGTAAATTGAGGAATATAAAGGAATAAAATATTAAGTAGACTTTTATATAATGTTACAGGAAATGCTAAAGACTAAAAAGGAAATGGAACGAGAAAAGAGCTACATTGCTACCTAGCCGGTGAGTGGAGCCTTTCCTCCTCTCTTCTTTCTAAGTGAAATATGCTATGTTTTGATTTCATGGAAACTTGAAATGCTTTATGATGAATGTATTTGTATGAAAATTTCACGAAAGTCGATATTTTTTAGAAAAGTTCATGTGAATGTTTGTATGAAATGATGTTTCATGATTTTAAAGAAATGTTGAGTTGAGACATGATTTATGATATATGAAAACCCCCAAAGGTGTATCCAATGTTATGATATGCCGCATATGGGTGAAGGGGCCTATGGCTCAAGGTGACCAAATAAACGCCGCCCAGGCGAAGGGGTCTACGTGCTAGCTATGGCTCAAGCTGTTTAATTGTGACGCCTAGGGGCGAAGGGGTCATAAGGTACCTATGACTTAAGCTGACCGTCTACGAGCAAATGACTTGTATCATGACCATGTGATGTTGGATACTCTTTGGGAAAAAAATTCTATGATGATCTTGAAATGAAATGAATTTTATGATGTTTTCTAGTGGATTCCATGATGATTATTAAGTGAATGATGTTCACGATATTTTCTAGTGAATTTTATGATGATTATTACATGAAATGATGTGTTCTAGCATGCAATGATTTTATAAATATTGATGTTATGTTGGATTTATGTTTAAAGTCATAAAATTGCCAAATGGGCTAGAGCATTTTATGCGGGAGTTTTCAAAAGTTACATTTTGATTTTCCAAAGCATGTTTAATTATGAAACTCCATTCACTGGGCTAGTTAGCTCATATGTTTTTATAAATATTTTTCCTAGCAGGTAGCAATTGGAGTTTGGACAACAACACATTGTGGCCGAGCCTGCTATTTCGAGAATCGAGCCACTACTTAACGAAAGGAAATTGCTATAGGATTTATTGACTCTATGATTTATAAATGTGGCATGGTTAAGGTTATTAGCATATAGTTAGGAGTTGTGTGAACCATATTTGGATTGGTATATTTCTTGATTTATAAGGTGATGTTACTTATAATGAGAAGTTATTAGTTTGTGAGTTGTTGATGTGTTGGCGTTGGGAATTGATATAAGTTGGCTTTTGTTGATAAATTAGGGGAGATCTTGTC
>CAVNYN010205229.1:0-10809 GCA_963692815.1 Nyctanthes arbor-tristis | reverse complement strand
GGTTCCAACGAAAACAAATATAATGCAACACTCAATCATTCATAAAATTACATTCTAAAATATTCCTTCATTCTTCATCTTCAATATTTGTGCAGTACTCAGTAACCACTGATTCTTGTATAATAATACATTTACAATAAAATATAATAATTACAACTATATACTTAAAATTTTTTAATATTGAATTTGAATAACACAATAAAAACATAAAACATGTTGTCTGATATTTATTTTTTTTTTTTTTTGGGATTCAACTTTGTTTTTAAGTTATTACAAAACATGTTGGCACTAATTCACAAGTCAGAGGCAGCACAATTGGTTAAAGGTTGGGGTAAGTTGGATTGATGGTTGAGGGTTCGATTAAACCTCAACGCCAAAATTTTTTTTTTTTTTTAAATTAAGTTGGGATTTCGGGTTTTCGGGTTTTCGGGTCGGGGCACCCCAAACCCGACCCCGCCCCGAATCTGAAACGGGGCACAGATTTGTGCCCCGTCCCCGCCCCGTTCGGGGCGGGTTTCATCGAGTTTGGGTTTTCGGGGCTTTTCTGCCATCCCTAGAGACTGCAACATAGAGTTATCCATGAGTAAACACTGACTTCCTTAGGAATAGCTTGACGTGCGACAAAGATTGCCCTTGAAATTTATTAATTGTCATAGCATAAGAAACAACTATAGGATATTGTTTTCTTTCAAACTTAAATAGCAATCTGACATCAGATGGAGTCAATGACATCCTTGGGACAATAGTTGAGTCACCAGTATTACTCTCAGCCAAACTTTTTTCTCACAAAACATGGTCTCCAAGTCTTGTAATAAACAACCTGGTTCCATTACATAAACCTGCAATTGGGTCCATATTTCGCAATAATATCACAAGAATGTACATCTATATGTCTCATAGATTTCCCACTTGTGCGTTGCACGGACTTAATTTTTTGACAATATAGAATAAATACTAAAAAATTATAGTACATATAGGCGAATTTAAATAATTATTATGTAAATATAAAAATGTCGATTGAACAAAATATTTTAAATAGGAGACATCATTTTTTTATTCAAGTATGACAAAATTTGAAACATTTCTTGATAAAAAGACATTTTTCATTTTATTTATCAGCTTTTCATTCTCATTGTATATCAACATTTTCGAGCTGGGCCGATGTGTGACCATGAAACTGCAACATAAAATTGTTCATCATTGAATATTACATTTTTTTAGAAAGATGCACAAATAAAACAACAATTAACTTTGACTTTTGTTAATCGTCATTGCATATAAAACAACTAACGAATTTTGACAATGTTTAAAAAAAAAGAAAAAGTTACTTGACACTTATTTTTTCCCCTAATAAGATTTGTAATTTAACTACGGTATCCAAATCTCATAACTAATGTCAACTTTCATTCAAGTGATGCAATTATGAGGTTGAAATATGTCACGTAGAAGTTGAAATATGAACTACGAGACCTTTTCTATTTTTGAATTTTAATTCTTTTATATGCGACTCATTAATTAAAAAGTCAATTTAAAATCGCGTATAAGTTAACTCTAAAAAGCCATTTATTTATAGATAAATAAAAAAAATATTACAAAATTGTAAGGTACATACACCTCCGGCAAAAACCCCTATTAAGAAAAATTTTATATTAAAATAGAAATTTTTGTAGCTGTGGGATTGAAAAATAAATAATATCTGGTTTCAAAAAAAAAAAGAAAATTAAATTATATTAATGAATGAGTGGAAAAAAAGAAGAAGTCACGGGAAGAATAACATAAATTATAATTTTCCATAGCCCAATTTTCTCGCTACCATCCAGCTCAGTTGAATTGATAAAAAATGCTTCTATTTCTTCATCCACAAACATATTGAAACAAACATTTTTTTTTGGCATACTCACTCATGTTCTTTGGCTGTCGTATTAAATCAAATGCTCCTGGTGAAGAAGAAACATCCTATATATATTAATTCACCAAAAAATTTTACTTAGACATAAAATATTATGTTTGATCGGTAACAAAAATTGTAGATGCAACAACTACCCCTCGACAACTTTCCATCTCAAGGAGGTCAGAATCATTAATGTCAAAACCTGTCTGTTGTCCAATTTTGGCTCCTCTGACAAACCTATGAAGAATATCAAAATATCCAGAAAAAAGAAATAAATATCTTAGAAACAACTGTAGCAGGACAGATATGCATCAAAGAATAGTGTCTAATAACAGAAAAATTTGTTTCAATTAAAATCATCGTACCCACAATGCACATTCATGGACTCTCTTACATCATATGAATCACTCCCCTGTCTCAACGAAGGATATCCACTGAATTCAGAGCCTCCAAACTCGGTTTTGGTTAAATTCTCTTCATGAATATATGTCAAATTCTTAAGTACAGGAGAAGAGGATAGTGCATTTGGCATTAGGGAAATAACTTATTCTAAAGGAAGATTGCATGCCGGACATGCTGGTGAAGCAGACAAGAAAATCAAGCAAAATGAGCAGCTCAAACGTTAAAAAGTAATGATACATCAAAATATGCAACTCTTAGCTCATATGAGTCTAAGACTTAAATATCATGATGTTTCCATGAGCTAAATCTTAAAAAACTGCAATAGTGTAAACTCACAACGTGGTCCTGTCCTCTTTTTATCTGCTGGTGGAGGAGGCAATGTAAAACCCTCACATGGATTCCCAGGAGGAAGAGTATATCCTGTAAAATATATAGGAGGCGGAGGACTTAAAGACAGAGGTGGAGGATCTATGATTGTCCTTTCCACAATATTTAAAAGAGAATATTGCTCAAGTCACGAGAAGAAGAAGTCAAGCAGCAGGGTGAAATTTGGGATTGGCTGCCGAAGAAAAAAAGCATAGGAAGAGGGAGAAATGAAAAGGGCAAAATGAAATGATGATCTGTTAAATTCAGAAGATGCATAAGGTAACTAACTATATGTTGTGAAGGAAGTTTTCTCCAAGGAAGTTCTAAAATCGTGTGCAAAGTGGGTAGTTTTCCATAGGGTAATTGTAATTATTTTTCTAAAACTACCTAATAATAAATATAAAAGAAAAAATAAATAAAGCAGAAAACAGAATCTAGGTTAGGCGCCAAAACAAAGATTCTGAATTCTAGAATCTCTGTAGCATTTATATATATAGGATTTTAGTTATCAAATACAGCTTCTCAGAAACAATAAGTTGGTAAAATTACTATAAGGTTAAAAGCCAATCAGAGTTTAACTTTGTTTTAAATATAGATAAAAATAATCATCTTTATCTTTTAACGTATCTTTATCTCATGTTGAACAATATATGTATAATAAATTAACATTTTTTCTTATATTTTCAATCATATATTTAGATTAGATTTTCCAAACATAGTTTTATAATTGATAATTAAGCTACTCCATAGTTTCAAGACAACATCCCGTCCTCAAATAATGTGAAGCATATGAGTTTGGCTTTTAATAAATTCTTTTGTCCCAATAATATAAGAAATAATAGAATACTCGTTGAGGTGAAGACAAAATGAAAAATATGAAGTAAAAAATAATGAAAACTCATTTTTTTAAAAGAATATGAATGTCATCTAATTGTCATGTATAAGTGTATGAGTGCCATGAGTGTCAAAACATTTTCATGTAACAATCATTAGTGCTGTAGTCGTCTAGATTCAGGTGAACACAAATAGGGACAAAATAAAGACCATTGTGCAAGATTTTTTTTTAAGTGTCTATATTGACATTAAGCTTTTTACTAACTATATCACAATATAATTGTATTCAATTTTTTTATTTTTTTCAGATTTTTTACATTTACACCATTAACTTATTTCTGTACTATTTTTTATTTTTAATCTTTTATTAATTGTGACATCTTGTATCACATAATATTTTTATTTTAAAAATTTGGTCGTTAGAAATTTCTAAAATTTTAAACAAGTTTCTCTATAAAGTAGGACTGCATATGTTACTAGATTGTAAGTACAAAAAGAAAAAAAAAATTGAACATCTACCCATTATTATTAAGAATATGTGGTGATAATTCCCTTAAAAAATGAATATGGGGTGATAATAAAACAAAGAACTCGATAGTAATAACTCGATAAGAAAGTAAATGTTACAAATAATAAAGATTGAGGTTCTTCAATCTAATAAAAATACGGTGTGAATATCAAAAAGTGTAATGTATATATTTTTCCCCTTTTTTCCTCTTCCAAACTAGAGGATATCGTGAAAATTTTGTAAATAAATAAATTAAAAAAAAAGTAGTTGACCCCCTATTGATAGGCATCAGTTGTCGGGTATCAATTGTCGGGTCTGCCTCCAAGTCACTGAATATATAGTGTTATAAAGTGTATCTGTTTGTTATAATCGGACTTAAAAAATATCAATGTACTGGCAAAAGTTATTAACCTGAATGATTAGAATTAATTTGATAATTATCAATCATTGCATAAGACCAACTCATAAAACTTAAATATAATAAAAAAGGTCACTATACGAACATGGCTTACGTAATTGGGAGCCGTCGACGTTGGTCTTCGTTGGTCTTCAAAGGTGGAGAGGGCTGCGTACATGGGTTTCGGCTTCGGGTTTTTAAAGGATTAAGATCAGACTAAATATTTTCAGTTCAATTTCAGTCTTAGTCTCAAAAGTGGTAAGTTCAAATGGTTTCAGTCCCGGTTCAGGTTCAGGTAATGAATTCGGTCTTTTTTGGACTTTTTTGGACTTGTGAAATTTTTTTTATAGACTTAATAACGTAAAAACACATATAAACAATGTTTAGAACAAACAAATAGAACGATTTTATATGCAACAAAAGTATTAACATGCCTCTGTAAGGTAGAAGTACTAGACTTACTTGTATTTCTCATTTTGTTAATTTTCACAAATCTAAAATTATTAAATATTTGAAATATGTATTCTAAATAGGAAAGTAAATGTAAAAATCATAAATATTATATCTACTTTATAATTTTAACAAATTTATGATACAATTTTGATATTTTTAAAAGACAAAAGATAGATAATTCCTACTTTATTATATATTTATGGGAATTAAATATTACAAAAATAATGTAATTGTAAAAAATAAATAACACTTACCACTTAAAATAAAAGCAACAAAATTCATTTCACACTTTTTACCAATAAGAAAACCACTTAAATAAATAAGAAGATGTATAATCACAAATTCTCCACGTGTATATACAAATATATATAGATATATTTTATATAATAACAGCATATAACTTAAATAGAATCAATAAACATATTATAAATCTGAATAATTTTCTTTAGCAAAATCCTTACAATATTACAAATTCTAGTAATATTATATATTAATACAACTGTTCTTGACTATTACTTAAAAAAATAATATAATAATGATGATTTTTAAATAAGTTTATTCAATTTGAAAAAGAAATTTAGTGTTATTAATGCTTTAACTTTTTTATTGTCTCACATTGAAAGTTTTGTAAAAAAACAATATGATTGAAGCTTATAAATAAGATGTGTCTTTGTGTAAGTTACTATGTAAAGGAAATTTTGTGGACTTTGAGGCAAATTAATAATTGTCTTGATCTTTTATATTTAGTTTTAAATTTAAATGATTGTTCTACATTAAAGTTTTGTAAAAAGTAAAATAATTGGGGTTTATAAATACGATAGGCCTTTGTCCAAGTGACTATGTAAATGAAATAGTTTTGATTCTTGCTTTTTGGATGTTATGAAAAGTGAAAACTGGTTTTCAATTTATATATTAAAAAAGAAAAAAAAAAAAGAAAAAGGTCAACTAGCCTTTGATCAGGTTTTCAAGTTTTCAAAAGAAAACCCGAAACTTGACCGGACCGGACCACTCCGGTTATTTTGGCCTCAAAGCCTGGACCAGGACTTGCCTGTTCGGTCGGGTTTCTAGCCGGTTCAATCAGTCCCGGTTATTTTACACACCCCTAAATGTGGCAATCAATTTTATATATTGAAAAATGTATTCCTTTTCAATTGTATTATTACACAATTTAACATGCTAAAAAATAATTATCCACCATATGTACAGAATAATCATGATTCACGTCCACTAATTATGCATCGTCTGTGATTTGTAATATCAAAAATAAAAATAAAAATAATTATGCATCGTTAAAAAAAAAAAAAAGAAAGAAAAACACGAGTTTGGAATGTCACAAACTAAAAATTGATGTCTATGCACACATGAGAACCAGCCAGCAATTCCTTAGCCACCTTCAAAATGTTCAACAACAAAACAGACGTCGAAAGTGGAATACTCATGGCAATTAACGTTAATAGCCCTAGAGCCACACAAGGCCTTGTATTCATCAAATAAGACTGTAATAATCCTACACCTTCACAAACATCTTCTTCGTAATGTCTAGATTAATTATTCTCCCATTCATTAATCCAATTCGAGTCGGGCGCCATTTCCTGGCTATTGCTGTCGCCACTACTTGCCTCTAACGCCTTCATTTTCTTGATGCGCATTCGCAGAACAATCATGTTTTCATCAACGGATTTTCCATCATTTTCGCCCTTTTCTGCAATGATAACTGATTTCCTAATTACAACCCCATAATTTCTTCTCTTGTACAGAGAAGGGCTAATGAATGAGTAACGCCTTTTGGGTAACGTCAAGCAAGACGGGAAATTAGAAGCCTCCACGTATATATATTGATATGAACACCTGAAAATATATATATAAGCTGTGCTTTGATCAAGAACAAGTGCTGATTGACAATGAATTATCTGAAAAATGAAGATAGAAAGGTGTACTTATATAAAATGTGGGACATGCATGTACATACGTAGTCATAAAGGTTTCCGCTGGAAATCGTGTGTTCAGGTTTGTCTTGTGCATGCGGAAGGGTATCAAAGTCGGGTGTTGCGCCGGTAATTAAGCGGGTGTTTGAAAGCTTCAAGTGCAATTGTGACACTGACAGATGCCCCTTTTTCGAAGGTTGCTTTGAAGGGATTATTACTTGTGCACAGGTCACACGTAGAGAGCTTAATTAGCTAGGGAAAATAATTGAAACCTGCGTTTTGTGGAGGGCTATATATCAAAATTCTCGTACTACAATTAGGGTATCATGCTGTACCCATTAACAAAATTAAAAACCAACATGTGAATTATTGATATGTCTTTCTAGATACATATCTAACAAAACAATTTTATCCTTTTAGGGGCTAAGCTCGTGATGGGTCGCCCCCACATTGTTTTGTAAATTCCGTTGAGAGAATCGCATTCCTTAGATATCGATTTCCAAACCTTAGCCTGAGAGACGAGATTCCCTCAAGGGAATTTACAAAACCTTGAGGGGACCACCCACCATGAGGTGACCCCTAAATAAAATAAAATAGTCTTATTGAGCGTGTTTCTAAAAAGATACGTCAACATGGAGTCATAGATTTATGATATCTATTTATTGTTAAATTGGACCCTTTAAATATAAATGTAAATCTGATACTCTTAGCGTATCAGAATTTTTTTCCCTACAAACTACCGTGCTTGTCTCGAGAGAACCGTATCCAATAAAAAATGAAGGAGTTTTATTGAGGAGAAAAAATTCATTGATCATTTTTCGATTTTAGTTAGATTTTGATTTCACGATGAGATTGCTTGTAAGTATTTATTTTAAATATTATTACAAGGAGAGTGTAAGAAAGGGAATTAAGAAAAAATTCATTGATCTTTCTTTTCGAGCCGAACCAGACTACGTTTAATTTGATTTTAGTTAGATTTTGATTTCACAATGATGAAGACAGCAAATATTGCTTGTAAGTATTTATTTTAAATATTATTAGAATTCTCACCCGTGCGTTGCACGTGATTTAAAAGTAATAATAACAATAGTAATTTTAGGGAGACATATTTATCTGGCATGAAAAAGTGACACGTTTAGCTGTCAACCATGTATTTGATGACGTGAGCCTTTAAACTAACCACTTGCATATAAACAACTAATTCACATTTGTCAACTAAAAAATATCAGTTATTTATATCAGATAAACATGTTTACTTAGAATTACTCTAATAACAAATGTTAATAAATTTTTTAACAAAAATTTAATAAATTATTAATATAACCAGTTGAGTCATATATTAACATTATGAGATATAAGTTTTTATAACGATTCTATCATATTTAGATTTATTTATTTGTCAGTAACACTTTTTGCATTAATTAATTTCTTTTTTTCCATACAATGCGTATAGGCGGCGGGAGGGGAACTAATATCAGTTATTCATATCAAATAAATATTTCTCTCTATAATTACTCTAATAATAAATGTCAATGAATTTTTATAAAAAAATTTAATATAAATTATTAATACAGCCAGTTAGGGGTGTGTAAAAGAATTAGGACCGGTTAAACTGGCCGGAAACAGGACCGAACGGGTCGGTCCCTATTCGGGATTTGCGATCAAAGTGACCGTCCAGTCCGGGACAGGTCTGGTCCCGGGTTTTCGAACAAAGACCGGTTGATCTTTTTCTTTTTTTTTAAATATATAAATTGAAATCCAATTTTCACTTTTCACAATACCCAAGAGGTAAGAATCAAAATTATTTCCTTTACATAGTTACTTGTATAAAGACTCATCTTATTTATAAGCTCCAATTATTTTAATTTTTTACAAAACGTTCAACGTGGGACAATCAAAACTTAAAATTAAATATAAAGGACTAAGATAATTATTAATTTACCTCAAAGTTTACAAAATTTCCTTTACATAATCACTTGCACAAAGACTAATCTTATTTATAAACTCCAATCATATTACTTTGTTACAAAACTTTCAATATGAGACAATTAAAAAGTTAAAACAATACCACTAAATTTCTTTTTCAAGTTGAAATTTTTTAGCCAATAAACTTCTTTAAAAATCATCGTTATTATATTATTTTTTAAGCAATAGTCAAGAACAAGTGTGTTAATATATAATATTACTAGAATTTGTAACATTGTAAGGATTTTGTTAAAGAAAATTGTTCGGATTTATAATATGTTTATTGACTCTATTTAAATTATATGCTATTATTATATAAAATATATATATATATATATACACATAGAGAATTTGTGCTTATACATCTTCTTATTTATTTAAGTGGTTTTCTTATTGGTAAAAAATGTGAAATAAATTTTCTTACTTTTATTTTAAGTGGTAAGTGTTATTTTTTTTTACAATTACATCATTTTTATAATATTTAATCCCCATAAATGTATAATAAAGTAGAAATTATCCCTTTTTACCTTTTGAAAATATTAAAATTGTATCGTAAAATTGTTAAAATTATAAATTAGATATAATATTTATGATTTTTACATTTATTTTCTAATTTATGATGCATATTTCAAATATCTAGTAATTTTAGATTTGTTAAAATAAAAAAATGAGAAATACAAGTAAGTCTAGTACTTCTACCTTACGGAGGCATGTTAATACTTTAGTTACATATAAAGCCCGTCTATTTGTTTGTTCTAAACTTTATTTATATGTGTCTTTACGTTACTAAGTTTATAGAAATTTTTTTCACAAGTCCGGAAAGCTCGAAAAAAACTGAATTCATTACCCGAGCCCGAATCGGGACCGAAACAGTTTAAACTTGCCATTTTTTAGACCGGGACCGGGACCGAACTAAAGATGTTTGGTCCGGTCTTGGTCCTTCAAAACTCAGGACAGAAACCCGTTTGTACAGCCCTATAGTCAATTAAGTCATATTAATATTATGGAACATAAGTTTTTATAACTATTCTATTATATTTGAATTTAATTGTCAGTAACATTTTTTGTACCAGTTAATTCTTTTTTTTTTGGTACAGTGGGTATAGGGGAGGAGAGGGCTGGTGTGTTTCAATCCAGGACCTCCTATATAGAATGTGAAAAAAATAACTGCCGTACACTTGTTTGAATTACAGCACCAGTTAATTATACATATATAAATAAAAATTCATTAAGATGATTCAATAAAAATACAATGTTTAATAAAAATTGTTGAACAACTATTACGGTGCAACCGTATCAATATTCGGTCTATCTCTCAAATAAATAATCCAACTCTAAATACGTAAGACTTAAATTATCAAAAATTTCTAATTTAATTATAGAATCGACAAATTAGAGTACTATAATTTTTAAAAAAATCAATTGATTATTGCACTATAATAACCATATAAAAATTTCTTAAAAAATTATTAAAAATTAAAATTTACAATCAATGTTACAGATTTTTAGAAATTTATTAGTTTAGAGACATGTTATATTCGGTTTTCGAATCATAAAAATTACTATGTGTTTTTTTTGAAATAGAACTCTCAATTAATTCCGTGTTTGATAGTGACAGATCCCTAATTCAAAATATTTGGCTAAAGAAATCACCGTAAATTAATGATTGGATATGAGTTAATAAAGGAAAAAGTGAATATTATTTAAAAAATTAGTATAACAATCTCAAAAAAAAAAAATAAAAATAAAAATACAAAAAAAGAAAATAGATGATATCACCAAAAATATTATAAAGCTAGAAACCGTATAGAGCCAGAAACCTTAGAGAGCCAGAAAAAGAACGGGAAAAGTCACTCTTCTTTTATTATATATATATATATATATATAGATTACAAAAGGAGTGTAAGAGAAGGAAGACCACATATTTCTTGGAACTACTAAGTTTTGGACGTGACGTGAGCTTTAAAATTTTATGATTTTTTCTCAAGGAAAAACTCTCGATTTCGGAACTAACCATAACTTAAAGGTAGTTTGGTTCAAAGAAACAAAAGTCGAACGACTTGGTTAA